>WNWK01000598.1:310000-429349 GCA_009830355.1 Cherax destructor | reverse complement strand
CGTCAAGGAGCCCCCCTTAAAGAGGGTTCACAACCAAAAACTTCACCAAATTTTTGCATCTAGTCATGAAAACATAATCAGGTGCCGAACAAATACAGCTGCGCCAATTTTCACATTCCGCACCATTTTGTTCGCATGCACCAATTTTCCCCACTTAATGTTGTTTGTGTACACGCCTTGTAGTCAGTCTCGGTCAGATGTGCATTCATTCGCTGTGAACTCCTTGTGTTGTATTTAATGTGTTTTTAATTCATTTTGCAATTAACCATGGCCTCTTAGCAAGTGAAGAGTGGTAATGTGGGTAAAAAAAGGTGTTTGAAGAAAATTGAAATAGAAGTGCATTCCTGAATGAGATCTCAAAGGATTTGAGACCTCTGTTGTGAAGGAGATTGTGTCCATGGGCAAGAGCATGGGTCTTGTAGTCAACAGTGACGACATTGAGGAACTGGTCGAGGATCACGAGGAACTGACAACGGATGAACTCACTGAACTCCAGAATGACAGCATAAGGTGCTCACTGAGGACAAGTCATTGGAGGAAGAAGAAGAAAGGGAGGAGATTAAAAGTGATGTGATAAAAGCCGTCATAGAAAAATGGAATGAGTGCCAGGATTTCTTTGAGAAGAACCACTCCGACAAAACTGTTACTATTACACTGTGCATTCTATGGTATAATTAACTATTTTTGTGCTTAAAAAAACAATATTTACATACAGTTCGTAGGGGTCTGGAACAGATTAATCGAATTCACATACAATCCAATTTACATACAATCCAATTTACATACAATCCAATTAACATACAATCCAAATTAGGTTCGAGTCACGACCAAATCGGGTTGTGACCCAAGTTTTGGAACGCATTATGGTCATGAACAGAGGTTTCACTGTACTCTTATTGTTCAATAATTAGAGGTAAATATATTTTAAACTTAATTAAAATGGTGGGAGATGCTCAGAGTGTTAAAGTAATGTGAATTTTTTTTGTATAAGCTTGAGAATGTGACATTCAGGATGGTACAATAATCCTGATACACAACGACAAGGAAAAAAATAGTACAGTACAGTATATAGACAAGGATAAAAGGTCAGAAATATCACAATGTGGTACAGTATATAGTATACCTAAAAGCATATTAAATCGTTCAAAAAGTACACCCTTTCAAACAATGAGGATTTATCAAGCTACAACCTAAAGCCATTAATTATGGATACATTTTGTACATGAGAAACCCACATGAGATTGCTGTAAATTCTTATCTAAACAAGTAAATTTTACCTGTTCTTCTGCAGCCACAATAAACATAGCCATGGTTGGGATAACAGCACCATTCATGGTCATTGACACCGACATCTTGTCTAAAGGAATACCACTAAACAAGGTTTTCATGTCCTCTACAGAATCTATGGCAACTCCTGCCATACCAACATCCCCATGAACTCTGGCATTGTCAGAGTCATACCTATAAAAGAAGTAAAATACAATTAATATACAGTACTGTACTGTATTTTAGAAATCTCTTGGTATTCCATAGGTTTCAGATTGTTGTACAGTATTCTGTACAATGTGTATAGTAACTGTAATCAAGATGAATTTTGTTTCTCCTTGATAAACATTTTTTATACATATGTTGTGCTGTTTATACTTATACAGTATGTACTACAAAGTTTGACAATTATTGTGATTTACACTCAGTAAAAGAAAAAAAAGCTAACACAGTACTTTACATAGTCATTTACCAGTGGATGGCAGTCTTCGAAAGATAATGAGTGCATTAATTCTTAATCATAACAGGCAAACATTATTCCAATGGTAAAACAAGAGAGCAATTTGTCTGTGAACATACAGTGGACCCCCGAGTTTCGTAAAAACTTCACTCCTGAAGTCTGCTCAAGTGCCATTACCGAACGAATTTACTCCCTTAAGGAAAAATTTCACGTAGGTTAGTCTATTTCAGACCCCCAAAAATACACTTCCACAAGAACTTACAAAATTATACTTATATAATTGCACGATTTCCGGGGTATTCGTTAACCGAGGGTCCACTGTATATGGTATGCATGAATGCTCTCACTCCTCCTTAAATATAAAACATACCCTCGATGAGTGGCTAGGTCAAAGGCAACAGATAAACCTTGCTGTCCAGCCTTAATGTTTTCTCGATAAAATTTGTTGCTCTCTTCCACAGTACTGAAGCCTGCATATTGTCGAATGGTCCAGGGACGGTTGGCATACATGGTTGGATATGGACCCCGAGTGTAGGGAAACTTGCCAGGTAATTCTTGCAGAAGACTACAGAAAAAAATGCATATTATTAGATAATGGTCTCATTAATTGATTTACTCAACAAATTGTGCATTATCTAATAGTTTATGAGTGTCTTCAGTTTTTTCTTCCTAGTTTTGTTAGCACTACAGTTGTTATGCTCAAGCATTGTAATCATGCTCAAGCATTAAAATCATGGACCTCTGCTACACATTCAAGTGCTGTAGGGAGTAAGGGGGCTAGTAACACCTTCTCCTGTATAAATTACTACTAAATTTAAAAAGTAAAACTTTTTTTTTTTTTTTTTTAGGTCATAGCCACCCCAAATCTTGCAGTCTCTTAATTCAAATGTTAAGGTTGAGCTTTTTCCATAAAATATGACATCTTTATTACAACACCAAATGAGGCTGAGAAAGACGTTGAGCTAGCATGGTGAACAACTGCATAGATCTTTTCTTTCAATAGATAGTTAGGTATAGAAAATTGTGAATCTGCCTAGGACAGTGCCAGGTGAGGGCTTTTGAGAATACACAGAAAAACAACTTTTGTCCCCCAAAAAAAAAAAAAAACCATAACACAAATAGAAGCAGTGCTGTAAACTGTGCTTTGGAGAATATTATGACTTATCTTCAGTGTTATAAAGAAATGCTGAGTAAAACAGAGCAGAGATGCAGTACAGAACACTTGTCAACTCCAGAACACCCATCCTTTACTGAAAATTTTGTCTTAAAATCATCTAGACAACTGCAATTATCCACCAAAGGTCAAGAACCACAACCATCCACCTAAGGCCTACAACCAAAACCAACCACCTCGGCACAGTAGGACCACACCAATTCTCTCCATGCATGTCAATACAGTGGTACCTCTACTTACGAGCTTAATTCGATCCAGACGGCTATTCAAGTGCCAATACCGAAGGAATTTGTTCCCATAAGAAATAATGAAAATTAGGTTAATCCATTTCAGACCCCCAAAAATACACTTACAAAAGCACCTACAAAACTACACTTAGATAATTGTTCAAGTTGGGAGCTGCTCGTAAGTAGAGGTACCACTGTACTTACAATCACCAATGATCAGAATTTAATATAAGAAAAACTGGTCTAAGTAATCTTTTATACCTTTTTTGAAGGTCCCAAGAACCTAGTACGTACGTATTATTTTTCACAGAAGTTCTTCACTTCACATAACACAGACTTCATGTAAAACAGTTTCCAGGAGAGTAATTACTGTATTAAATGAGAGTCTACTGTACTTTATTGAGTGTATTTTTTAACAGCTACACTTTATTTGCTTTAGCTGAAAATGGATTTGGGTTTATGGAAGAAAAAGTTACCTAGGATAATGAGAAAAAAGCACGTCCACAAACTTTTCAACATCCTTGAGTGTGTACAGAGGTTTGAGTGTGATGCCCTCTGGTGTCTTCCACATCAGCCGCTTCGCAGGGTCAGTCCCTTTAAGCTGTTTCTTTGCCAGCTCGGCCCATTCTGCATCCAAACCAGCCTCAGCGTGGCAGAACCGTGACAAACAGGCCAATACAGTTTGACCACTCTGCAGTTTGGAAAAAATATTTTAGCATAGAGGTTCATAACAGTAGCAATTTTGGCTCAAACTAGAGACCTGAGTTTGAGCCTGTTGAGGGTGGGGAAATTGAACATGCCTCAGTACACCTGTTGCTCCTGTTCACCTAGCAGTAAAGGAGGTAACTGGGTATTAGTTGACTGTTGTAGGTAAGTTAAGTTTTAGGTACAGGTACACATAAATACGGTTATACAAATTATCATGCATAGCAGCATATGTATAGATTACCTAGGATAACCCAAAAAAATCAAAGTGTCTTATTTCCACTGAGGTCCTTGTAATAACTTTTTATTTATATCTTAAGTTAAAACAACTAAGTAACTTAACTATTTGAAAGGGAGGAGAGTAATTTCTTGTATAGCTAACATACGTGTAACTATTACTTTGATCTGATCCTCTCTTTAATGTAAATGTAAATAACTCAGTTTACTTTATTCCTATTATTATTATTATTATTATTATTAATCAAAGAGAGCGCTAAACTGTACTTCATTCCTAGTATATCTCCTTTTATTGTAACTGCTTTTCACATAGTTAAGTTACTTAGCTGTTTTAACTTTAAGATTTAAAGAGCATGATATTACAAGGACCCCAATGGAAGTAAGTCACTTTGTCTGACTTTTTTGGGTTATCCTGGGTAATTTACACATATGTAAGAACTAGTATTAGTCTGCCCGAAATGCCTAGGCATACCTAGGCATACTAGTAGCCTTCTTGTAATAAGTATTTTATATGTAATAATACCATAAAAAATGTAAACCCCACATTGTAATATTAAGAGAAAATATTTTTTTTATTTTTTTATGCTGCTATGTATGATAATCTATGTAACTGTATTTGTGTATACCTGAATAAACTTACTAAATAAACTTGCTTATTAATGAAGAGAATAACAGCGCCTATTCCTCGGCTCAAAAGCCCTTCACAGACATCAAACAACTTCCCCTCCTCCCTCACGAAGGAAACAATATAGTAAAATATATTTACAATACAATATTTACAATATAAGAGCTAACTCCACTACCATGACCTTCTGCCATTTTACAACCCGTCATTACAGTGAAACACTGTGACCATCACGTCAATACTGGCGTGATGAGTACCTCGTCCCGGAGCAACACATGACTTACCCTCACAATACTCGGCCTAGCTAATAAAATCGACATTTTTAACACTTTGTGTTGAGCACTCTTGGCCACCATGGAGGACAAACTTTCCTGAGCAACAGCGGGAGGACTCGTGATGTCATCAATGACGTCATTAATGTTCTTTCCCTCTATTTTTTTTTATATTGTGTAGGGGATGTGTAGACCTAGTGTTTGCAGTAAAACATATAGGTGAACAGTATTTAGATAAGGGTAAAGAGGTTTTTGTGGCATTTATGGATTTGGAAAAGGCGTATGATAGGGTGGATAGGGGGGCAATGTGGCAGATGTTGTAGGTGTATGGAATAGGAGGTAGGTTACTGAAAGCAGTGAAGAGTTTTTATGAGGATAGTGAGGCTCAGGTTAGAGTGTGTAGGAGAGAGGGAGATTATTTCCCAGTAAAAGTAGGCCTTAGACAAGGATGTGTGATGTCACCGTGGTTGTTCAATATATTTATAGATGGGGTGTTGGCAAAAGGTGTGGGGTTAAAAGATAAAGAATCTAACACAAGGTGGGAGTTGTCACAGTTGCTCTTTGCTGATGACACTGTGCTTTTGGGAGATTCTGAAGAGAAGTTGCAGAGGTTGGTGGATGAGTTTGGTAGGGAATGTAAAAGAAGAAAATTAAAAGTGAATATAGGAAAGAGTAAGGTGATGAGGATAACAAAAAAATTAGGTGACGAAAGATTGGATATCAGATTGGAGGGAGAGAGTATGGAGGAGGTGAATGTATTCAGATATTTGGGAGTGGACGTGTCAGCAGATGGGTCTATGAAAGATGAAGTAAATCATAGAATTGATGAGGGGAAAAAGGTAAGCGGTGCATTGAGGAGTTTGTGGAGACAAAGAACTTTATCCATGAAATAAAAGAGGGGAATGTATGAGAGTTTAGTTATACCAACACTCTTGTATGGGTGTGAGGCATGGGTTGTGAATGTTGCAACAAGGAGAAGGCTGGAGGCAGTGGAGATGTCATGTCTGAGGGCAATGTGTGGTGTGAATATAATTCAGAGAATATGTAGTTTGGAAATTAGGAGGAGGTTCGGGATTACCAAAACTATTATCCAGAGGGCTGAGGACGGGTTGTTGAGGTGATTCGGACATGTAGAGAGGGTGGAACAAAATAGAATGACTTCGAGAGTGCATAAATCTGTAGTGGAGGGAAGGCGGGGTAGGGGTCAGCCTAGGAAAGGTTGGAGGGAGGGGGTACAGGAGGTTTTGTGTGCGAGGGGCTTGGACTTCCAGCAAGCATGCGTGAGCGTATTTGATAGAGTGAATGGAGACAAAGGGTTTTTAGGACTTGGCGTGCTGTTGGAGTGTGAGCAAGGAACATTTATGAAGAGATTCAGGAAAATCGGCAGGCCTGACTTTAGTCCTGGAGATGGGAAGTACAGTGACTGCACTCTGAAGGAGGGGTGTTAATGTAATAATAATAATAATAATAATAATAATTTTTATTTCAATGCATGTTACAAGTGTACATTGTTATTGGTAGTTACAATTATAAAACTGTAATGCAAGGAGAGCCACTGGCATGCCATGACAGTTTTATAACTGTAGTGTAAGCACGCCTCTGGCAAGATAGTGATGGAGTGAATGATGATGAAAGTTTTTCTTTTTCGGGCCACCCTGCCTTGGTGGGAAACGGACGATGTGTTAATAAAAAAATAATAATAATAATTAATAATTCAGTTATTTGTCACAAAGGAACTCGCATCGAGAAAATAATACTGAATCGATATATTATTTTAATTTCTTTCCATATTTATAATTTTTATCTAGCTGAATTTTGCTATAGTTGAGCTCCGATTCCTGGGATCTACCCTAATTTTTTTACAAATTAGATAATTGAATATAATAAAGCAATTTCTTTCATTGCATATAATAAGCCGGATTTATTCGGATATGTCAACACGCCCGCTGATTGGCTGAGATGCAGCTCCGCCTCCCCCTGGTAACCAATAGCAGATCTCCTCGCGCTAGTAAACAAATCCTCAGCTGTTCTTGTGACCTCATCACCTTTGTTTATAATTTACACGAACGCTCTACCAGCAAGAAGAAAAAACTATTTTTTTAACTTTATTAAATAAATTACTGTATTGGTTTATTCTAGTTTTATCAATGATATATATGCTCAAATTCAGACACATTCCTAAATAAACAATAAATACAAGAGTTTTGCAGAATTTCTAAAATGCCCAGATAGCCTGATTAATATACACAAATTAAAATAGCTTTAAAACAATGAATAATAAAAAACTAATGTTATTATTTGTTAAATATACATTTATTTAAGGTATATATATTATAAATATGGAAGAGGAGAAGAGAAAACTTTGCCCTAACAAGACGGTGAGTGGAGTCACTTGAGTGAGAGACGTGAGCAAGACATAACAGGTATTACCTCCTTATTATGTGTATTTTTTTGAGTCAAAATGAGGAGTGTGTGCAGCCTTCTGGGTCAAGATGTACCCCGCAGTGTGTGAGGTTGAGGAGAGTGTTCATATACACTCAGAAGAGGTTGATCAACCATTTAAATAATTAGTTTTGAATATGAGTGTTATTCCAGTAGGCCTATTCTTTTTGGGGAAGGAGGTGCATTCATGGCGTTAAAGAGCACTTAATCCAAGGAATTTGAGCTACTTTCCCTTCTTCCTCACATCAAACCTGATTATCTCCCATTCCCCAGGCGCAGTGTGACCCCCTACGGGTTCAGCGCTTCCCCGTTAGTGAAATAACTAGTAGGCCTACTGCCTCATGATAGGCTGGTCCTACATACGTCTAACCATTGAAACATACGTCTAACCAGCATATTTTTTTTAAGCTGCTCAAATTCTGACTTCAGTGACATTTGTCAGTTCATTCACCTCTACTACAATTTTTTTTTTAACCAGTTTTGTTAGTTGGAATTTAACCCTAATGTTAATAAGTCACTTCGTCTGACCTTTTTTTTGGGTTATCTTGGATAAGTTTATTTAGGGACAGGTACACATAAGTACAATTATAATTCATAGTATAAATGATCTAGGATAACCCAAAAAAAAAAAGTCAAAGTGAATTATTTCTACTGGTGTCCTGGGTAATTTATACATATGTTACTATGTATGAAAATTGTACTGATGTGTACCTGTACCTAAATAACCTTAGTACTTATTTACCTGCTTACCAATTGTGTTACTGCATTGACCCCAATGGAAATAAATAACGACCCCCAATGGAACTAAGTCACTTTGACATTTTTGGGGTTATCCTATGTAATTTACTCTGTGTGATAATTGTACTTATGTGTACCTATGCCTAAATAAACTTGCTTTCCCTTATCATGGTGGTGTTGGCTTAAGAAAAATAATAATAATAATAATAAATTTATTTCTCTTCTAAAGTATTACAAGTATGTAATTTAGTTTACATGTGTATTAAAATGTTGTTAGGCACAAAAGACAGTTTTTAGCATGAGGTGCATTTCTGGCAGACTAATGGCTTGTAAGCAGAGGTAATCTGGAGAGTATACCTGGAGAGGGTTTCGGGGGTCAATGCCCCCGTGGCCTGGTCTGTGACCAGGCCTCATGGTGGATGAGGGCCTGATCAACCTAACTAATGATTTCCAATTAAGGCTTCACTTCATAATGGTTAAGGAACTAGTGTTAGCTGAATGTTTATTAGATAGACCGTTAGTTAATGGTTTTTCCTAAAAACTATGCATCCTATGGCTTTCTCATTATTGTATATTTAGTATGTGCAGTGATTTGAAATAATCTAAATCTGAATGTGCAACTGGGTATGCTACCTAATTGTTTGGAGGCAAGTGAATTTTCATAATGGTTTGCAAACTAGGTTGTTCATGGTTTGTAAGTTGGGCAAAATTGTCTAATAGTTTGCAAATTAGAGGGATAAATGAAGTGGGAATGTTTACAATAAGAGATGAGATTGCTGTCAATCAAATAGTTTTTAGCAATATTGTACACATATATTTATCTCCTTTCTCTTTCTCTCTCCTTTTCTTTCTCTTTCTCTCTTATGTATCCAATTTCTCCCGTCTTTCAGCTCTTTTTCATTACCTTTTTGAGTCATTCATAAAATTTGTGCCAATGTGTTGAATTTTAATCTTATATCTTGGGGCTTGGACTGAGCCTATTACACTTTTTTACCACAAACATACTGTGTACATTTTATATTGTTTTTATTATAACATCAGTTGGATCTCCAATGTGATTCATATTTTTTGTTTCCTTTTAATTTATGAACACTAACAAAATGCACATTATTGGTTGTGTCCTTTGTTACACTAGGCAAGTGCTTGACATGACCCTCATAGCCATCATGTTAGTTTAAGTTAGTTTAACATCTTTATTATGCACCCCATACCGATGGTTTTTGCTGATTTCTAACTCTTTTATTTGTTTGTCTTTCATTTCTCATGCTAAAATTATCTCTTTTCACAGCCCACAATTTGAAGGTAAATTTTGATAATGGTTAAAGAATTGTTATGGCTCTAATGGCAACTTATATAAGTGAATGTGTGAACTGTTTCTCTATAGATGACAATAAATGTTACAGAAATTAAATGATGCTGTATATTACAGGAAGGCAGCAAAGAATGGATTCCGAAGCAGAGTCTTCAGATGTTGTAAGTGATGCTGTGGAGGTAATTGTTTAGTAGATTTGAATCATTCATCACTTGCACAAGTACAGTACTGCTTATCATTGCTACTATTTTAACTTAATTCTCACATATCTAGTAAATTTTAGTGTATTTTTTTGTTATGCTGTATATATATATATATATATATATGTACATGTATAGTAATTAAATTTATAATACCAATTTATTACCACAAGAGTATAGCTATTCTTGTGGTGTCCCATGTTTTACTTTACAATAGCTGTTGCACTCTCAGCATCCATCAACTATACTTGATTTGTAAAGAAATAGATCCTGTAATTTTTCACCTTTTCTTCCACAGCTTAAAATTGTTTTCACTATTGCTAATTCCAAGAGATATTTCCAATTTCTCTCATCTTAGTCACTCAAGAGCTTGCAGGTGGCTATCATATTAACTCTTTGGTCTCCCAACATTAGCAAATTTAGTATCTTTCATTTTTACAGTCATTTAGTTTCTGTTTTGCTACAAATTTTGCATCATTTGCTAATGTATAATAATTTGTTATTCTTTCTAGGAAGTCATTTATAGCACTATGGTACTGTTTATATAAATTGGAAATAGTTTCAGAGCAAGCTCAGACCCTTGAAGCACCCAACTGATGATCATTTTCCCATGCCCCTAATTAATGTCTTTCATAAACAATTCCATGTACTCTTCAGTACATTTCATAAACAATTCCATGTACTCTTCAGTACATTTATACAGCCTCTCCTCACTTAATGACGGAGTTCCGTTCCTAAGTCCATGTTGGTAAATGAATTCATCGCTAAGTGAGGAGCATACTATAATGGTAGTGGGTGTGTGTCGACCATCTTTGATATTGTTTTAATGTCACCTTTGCACTATTTATAACATTTTTAGTATATTTTTTAAATGTTTATACAGTAGTGTACTGTATATTGTAATAAACAGAATAGAGGAAATTAGCTCTAATATACATTATTTAGGTATGCATACTGATCAGAGAACCCATTGTAAGTACAAGTCGTCGGTAAACGAGTACATCACTAGGTGAGGAGAGGCTGTATTTGACCTTTCTGTCCTTGCACCACATCCTATCTCTTAAATTTCTCTTCACTTTCTTAACCTCATACAACGGTTGTTCCATTTTGTTTCCCATTTTGCTTGCATTATCTTTAGCCTCAATTTTCATCTCTCTCTCCGCTCGTGGTATGGTTTGTTTGCAGTCGTGTCCTTGCGATTTCATGAGTCATGTTGACGGCTTTGAGGGGACTTGAGCTAGAGTTTGTCACGGCCACGCTAGCAGGAGATTCGTCTGTAAAAACTTGCATTTGTGGTCACAGTGGTGCCTATGCTAACCTTCCTATTGTATATAAATATACCTAGTTGGATGACTCTTATTGTAGCTAGCTGGCCCAGTGGCTAACGCGTCGGTCTGGAGTTTTATGACTGATCGCAGGTTCTAACCCCGCCCGTAGTATTGTTTGTTTGCAATCGTGTCATTATGATTTCGTGAGTCATGTTTTCATCCTTACTTTATGAATAGTGAATATATTTATTGTAGGAAGTCTGAATAAATGCAGAATAGGTATAATTGAAAACTGCTGTATTAGCAAAACTCTGTAAAGTGAAGTGCTGTAAAGTGGGGCCTGCCTGTACTCTGTCTCCTCCCTGATGTGTGTGTGTGCGACTGTGGATGGTGGGGGGGGGGGAGTTGATTTAATAATTTTAAGATGAAGTACGAGTAGTGAAAATGGTGTAAGGTGTTATTTACGAATTTGAAGTTTCTGCTGCACAAAACTACATTTTTAGGGAACATGTATTTCATACTATAAATATACTGTGTAAAAGACATACAATATGCTCTGAAAAATAGCATCCCTTCCACATCTTGGATGGGTTGCCTCAGTCAATCTCTGCTAAGCTTTTTCTCCATGTACCTATTTTTCAGGAATTTCACTGATTCATATTCTTCAGCTGTATTTCCATTTACAAAAAATTAGTTATAAGTGCTATATGGTCTTAAGACAGCTTTATAGATTAAGGATTTGTCCCCTCTTTATCTAAATGATGTCCTAAAAGTGGGTTCAGTTACTCTTGCAATGTCCACTACCCTAAGTATGGTTTCCTTGATATGTATTTTGGATTCCAAGATTCCTTATCAATCTCAATAAACTGAGGCTCACTCTAATTTAATCAGTACCTTGAGTAGAAGTGCAATTTGACCTGGCCAGGATGAAACTTAATTCCACCAGTGAAAAAAGGTTCTGAAGAACCTCATTCAAGAGTCCTTCAACAGGTCTCAAACATTCTCCAGGAGGATGGCATCTTAGAATGAAAATTTCATAGCATCTTAGGAAGTAAATTTCATGAAGATGAACTTGTGCTTATGAGCTCTCTACAAGGATATGGTAGTTTCCTTCTCAACGTATTTACATTTAGTATTTCAGCGGTGGACCAAGTCAAAATTTACGAGGTCTGCTTCTATGTACTCCTCTTCCCCAAACAAATATTTTCACAATACCTCGTCGATTAGTTAGGAGTCTTTCTGAACATGTCCTGTCAGCTCTCTGGGTTACAGCATCCTTATCAAAATTTTTATTAACGCATCGGCCGTTTCCCACCAAGGCAGGGTGGCCCGACAAAGAAAAACTTTCATCATCATTCAGTCCATCACTGTCTTGCCAGAGGCGTGCTTACACTACAGCTACAAAACTGCAACATTAACACCCCTCCTTTAGAGTGCCGGCACTGTACTTCCCATCTCCAGGAATCAAGTCCGGCCTGCCAGTTTCCCTGAAACCCTTCAAAAATGTTACCTTGCTTACACTCCAACAGCACGTCAAGTCCTAAAAACCATTTGTCTCCATTCGGTCCCATCTAACACGCTCACGCACGCTTGCTGGAAGTTCAAGCCCCTCTCACACAAAACCTCCTTTACCCCCTCCCTCCAACCTTTTCTAGGCCGACTCCTACCCCGCCTTCCCTCCACTACAGATTTATACACTCTCGAAGTCATTCTATTTTGTTCCATCCTCTCTATATGTTCAAACCATCTCAATAACCCCTCCTCAGCCCTCTGGATAATAGTTTTGGTAATCCAACACCTCCTCCTAATCTCCAAACTACGGATTCTCTGCATTATATTCACACCACGCATTGCCCTCAGACATGACATCTCCTCTGCCTCCAGCTTTCTCCTTGTTGCAACATTCACAACCCATGTCTCACACCCATACAAGAGTGTTGGTATAACTATACTCTCATACATTCCCCTCTTTGTTTCATGGATAAAGTTATCTGTCTCCACAAGCTCCTCAGTGCACCACTCACCTTTTTCCCTCGTTAATTCTATGATTCACCTCATCCTTCATATACCCATCTGCTGATACATCCACTCCCAAATATCTGAACACATTCACCTCCTCCATACTCTCTCCCTCCAATCTGATATCCAATCTTCTGTTATCTAATTTTTTTGTTATCCTCGTCACCTTACTCTTTCCTATATTCACTTTTAATTTCCTTCTTTTACATACCCTACCAAACTCATCCACCAACCTCTGCAACTTCTCTTCAGAATCCCCCAAAAGCACATGCTTGCATGGCTACCTACTAGACTTGCTCACAACTCATGTTATGATGGCTTTTAACAGCAGCAGCTTAAAAATCATCATTTTTGTTTTTGTATTCCAGACTAATGGCTTTGTTCTTGTAATCTTATTTTTCTTTGACACTTAGGAAAAGTTGCATAAAATTGAATGTGAGAGAAAAGTACCAGTAAGTATTTCGTGGCATGCATTCAGTTTTAAAATAGTCAAATTTTTATGTAATGAATCCCTTTTTAATTTTCAGTCTCTTGGAGAATAATAGCTGTGAAATTTGTAATTTCTGATATAGGACAAAAACCAGTATATAATATGCAGTGAAATACAAAAATTCAGCTTGATAAAGCCTTACCAATATTAAATCTTTTCTATAATTAAGAAGGATGGGATGTTTCTCAACAGAAAGCAAGTGGTGGTGGTGGGGAAAGTAATGGAGAATCTTCAGCAAAAAGACCAAAGGTGGATATGTCATCATTGCCGACCCGCCAGTACCTTGACCAAACAGTGGTGCCCATCCTTTTACAAGCGGTCACGCAGCTCAACAAAGAAAGGTTTGTTTTGCTGTATTATTATACGTACTACTGTATGCCAATTATTTCCTATAGAATCAACCAGATCATTCAAATGACTATTTTTAAAGTGCTACAACCTTGCTTTAAGAGATGGAAGAAAAGAATAATGTACATAAACTTTTATTGCTGACAAAAAAGTATGTTTTCTAATCCTTTACAGTACACATTTAATCCATTCACTGTGGCTTGGTTTTAAAATCTCAAGGTCACATCTTTTGTGGCATATTTTGAGGAAGGATTCACTCTATTACTATTCGAGAGTGTTTAAAGTACAGTGAACCCCCGGTTAACGAAAAAACTTTATCCCAGAAGCCTGCTCAAGTGCCATTACCGAACGAATTTACTTCCTTAAGAAATAATGTCACGTAGGTTAGTCTATTTCAGACCCCCAAAAATACACTTCCACAAGCACTTACAATTTTATACTTACATAATTGTACGATTTCCGGGGTGTTCGTTAACCGGGGTCCACTGTAGTGTGATTTTTAATTTTAATTTTTTTACCACATTGGCCATATTCCACTAAGCTAAGGTAGCCCAACGTAGGAATCAACTTTCACCATTATTCTCTCGATAGCTGTTTTGCCAGAAGTGCGCACATAATTCATATTACCCTCTAAATTGCAACATCCCCACTCATCTTTCAGAGTGCATGTAGTGTGCTTCCCTTCTCCAGGGCTCAACTTCAGCTAACTGCTTCCCCAGAATCCGTGATTATATTAAACCCATGATGTCACCAATGAGGTTTTTTCCTACCTTTTATGAGTAATGACGCAGAACAGTAAAACACCATATATGGAGAGAGGAAGCTGGTTGAGGTTTTGAGTGCTAAGAGGCTTGGACATCCAATGAGTGGAGGCAAGTGGTTTTTATGACTTGACATGCTGTTGGAATGTGAACAAGGTAACAGTCATGAAGGGATTCATGGAAGCCAGTTAGACAGACTTAGAGTTCTGGAGGTGGAAAGTACAGTTCCTGCACTCTAAAGGTGGGGTGGAGATGTTGCAGTATGGAGTGCCATCCAAACTGTGATCAACATGCTTTTGGCAAGGCATCTATTGAATGAATGTGTTTTCCCTTTTTCAGGTCAGTATAGTACTTTCGAAACTCTACAGTGGTACAGCCACAGTATGTGAAAAAAAAAAATTGTCACATTCTGTATATTGAACAGCCATGGGAAATGGGTTAGTGAGAGAAAAAATCAAATCACTTAACATTAACAATGAAGATCCAGTAGTACACTACATATCATTCTTTTCACAAGTCATCTTTCATATTTCAGACCTGGAGATCCTATAGAATGGCTGGCAAACTACCTTCTCAAGAATAAGCCTCAGTTCACCAATGGAAACACATAAATATTTATTGATTTGAAAGACCTGCAATACCCTGTCTGGGTATAGTGTTTTTCAGATGGTCATCCCAAGTTCAAATCATCTACCTAAACAACATTACCACTTACAATAATTTTTCTTAATCAAACTCCTAAGTGTTAACACAAGTATCTAGCAAGCTGTTGCTCTCTCTCTTCTGGAATCTGCAAAGAAATATTTGTTGTAGATATAGTAAAAACAACTGTGCACAGTTATACAGTGCCAGCAGTTAATATTTCCAGTTCAAATTGATATTAACTTTAGAAATTTATAATTGAATTTTGTATTCATCTAGATTCTCTAATTATTCCTAAGATATTGAGTTCATTTTAAACATGGATTTTTACAAGCATATTTTGTATATACTGCAGTTGCTCATTTAAACATAACTCATTACATTTTTGAGCATTAATTTCAGTGTATAGTATTGTACTAAAAAATTCCACAATGTAGGAAGTTTAGTAATACTTCTCAACTAAATCTACTTTCAAAGCATTCATATTGCATTAATCTAGTTCAATCTGAGGTTACCTTTTCGATCCCTAATTTTTGTCAAAGTGTAATATACATTTCTAGGAAAATTCAGAAAGTTTAAGTAGTTTTTCATCTGAATTTTTTTCCATTTTTATTCCTTTAACAGTATATACGATTCCAGTTGTGCCCTCTGAGGTCTTTATTTATTTTAATGATTACACAAAAATAGATTTACTGACGAATGTAGCATTTGCATAGCTTTAAGAATTAATGGTAATGAAAAGTAAAACTGGTTTCTTTTGTAAACAGATAGTATTAGTAATCCACTGCCTATGTTTTATTCATGAGTGCAGAATAGGGCCTATTTATTTACACTGGCAATACAGTTACAACCTCCTTGCCTAATACAGGACTTCTAAATATTTTTATTACTTAATACAGGACTTCTGTAATTTTACACAAATTTTGGTTAATTAAGGACTAGTTAATTATTAAAACTTTTGTTTAGGCAATTGATCATTAGCTTCATGTGTGATATTGCCATTGGATCAGGAGGTTAATGTTCATAGATAATTTTATTTGAAAATTACCAGTTCATCTTTCATGGTATGAATTTTCTGTGTTGGAGCCCTTGCCTCATGAATATACTCATCCTAAACAGACTGCCCATACAAGTATTGTACCTGCTCAAAGTGATAATAAATGAATTTAATATATATATTGCCTTTTTCTATGATGACCTGTTTCTTTATTATATTCTGTTGATAATAGTTCATCTCTGCTAGTATGTCATGCCATTTTTCACCTCAAATTTCCTTTAAGGTGCATTGGTGCTGGTGAAGGATTCGTGATTCAAGGAATTAGTTACTCCTCCCCTTCCTTGTATCAAAACTGAATTATCCCATGGCTCAGTTGATAGTGCACTCAACTTGCATACTGAGTGTCTGGGATTTGATCCCTGGCACAGGTAGAAATGTTGAGCTTGTTTCCTTACACCTGCTGTCC
The DNA here is from genome assembly GCA_009830355.1 of Cherax destructor. NCBI lineage: Eukaryota > Metazoa > Arthropoda > Malacostraca > Decapoda > Parastacidae > Cherax > Cherax destructor. The sequence continues at coordinate 412,700 of WNWK01000598.1, read as the reverse complement.
TGTTCAATTAGCAGTAAGTAGGTACTTGAATGATCGTTGACTGCTGTTTGTCACATCCTGGGGACAAGATTAAAGGGTCCTAATGAAAATCAGTCCTGAATGACACATTGTTGGGTTATCCTTGGTGGCTAACCCTTTAAGTAAAAAATCCGAACAAATCTTATCCACTGTTACCATTTCCTGAGTGCTGTATGACTCGCTCCTGTAAAGCTTTCAGTGAGTGAAACCTTGTAAAGCAGCCAGTGAGTGAAACCTTGTAAAGAAGCCAGCAAGTGAAACCTTGTTAAGTAGCCAGTGAGTGAAACCTTGTAAAGTAGCTAGTGAGTGAAACCTTGTAAAGTAGCCAGTGAGTGAAACCTTGTAAAGTAGCCAGTGAGTGAAACCTTGTAAAGTAGCCAGTGAGTGAAACCTTGTAAAGTAGCCAGTGAGTGAAACCTTGTAAAGAAACCAGTGGGAAATTGGAGGGATTCAGGTTGGATCCAAAGGGAAGGATAAGTTCAATGTTTTGGATCAGGCCCCTCACTAGCATCAAGGCACCTTGAATAAACTGATGTAGCATAAATTTGTATATATACAGAGAAAGCACTAAACCCATAGGGAAGCCATACAGCACCTGAGGAATGGGATAATCAGCTTTGATCAAATGGAAAGATAATTCCAATTTCTTGGATAAAGAGCCCCTCACAGACATCAAGGCACCTCACCGGTGCTAGAAAGGCCCTCGAGTTCACCAGAACAGGTCTTGGCTCGGGTCTTCTCCATGCAGTGACCCGACAACAAAGGAATGATTCTTAAAGGTAATCATAAGGTTGAAATAGATATATTTCTTCTAATTTAATCGAGAAAGTATTAAAACCTTAGGAGCAACAGTACCTGAAAAATTGAGCACTCAGGCTCGATCCAAGGCAGAGGAGGAACAGTCAACACAAATTGACAGTTTTTTTCAGTGTTCCTCAGTTGATTGTTGGCACAAGTTTCAGCATGGTAGGTTTAAGAGAGCAAGCAATGACATGAAACTATATTTCAAGATATCTGATTATACAGTACGTATAGGTCATTAGACAATGATACAACAGATTCATTGAGAATTTTATTAAAAATATTCTTCAGAGCAGAGATCACATGTTAGCCTTGAAACAGCATAAGCATAGTCAAAATATACTTATGCCTATTAATCTTAGAAGATTAATGCTGTTCCGAGTTTCACCAGCTTACCACGCTGAGGTTTGTGATCGTCATGCCAGACCAGAGTTAATGATCCAAAAAATCTCTAGGAACACAGCGCAAAAGTTTTTGCAAACGTTATCAGAGAAATTTTTGTTACATGGAACCCTAAACCATGCACCTAAGGTTACTTTGGTTGATTACCAGTGGTAGCTAGGTTACCACCAGAAATCGCTTACTAACAGCCAGGACATCAGGCTGATGATGATATGCTGCTGGCCAGCCCACAAGGAGCGGTGTGAATAATGATTGGGAAAAAGGATGGATGAGGGAAACCCAGCAAACACTACATAACTTATGCCATACCAAAGTTGTGTGTACATTAAAATATGGAAATTACCAATTATGATGTTTAGACAACATTGGTACAGCAAGGAAGGATTTGAATCATAAGGAATACAATGTAATAAGGTTGGACACAGTCCAATAATATTGCTGACACTCCATTATATGAGGGTATATATGGGACACAATGCAATAATAATGGACAGAATCCAATAATATTGCAATCAGTCCAATAAATAGGCCATATGGATCAAGTCCATGGTATCTAGTTGCTTGACTGCATTCTCTAGATAGGGTCCATTCCTGAGGTACTCTGGGTGGTGTCCACTCTTGAAGGCACTCTGGGTGGGTGTCCACTCTTGAAGGAGCTCTGGGCGGGTGTCCACTCTTGAAGGCACTCTGGGCGGGTGTCCACTCTTGAAGGCTCTCTGGGCGGGTGTCCACTCTTGAAGGCTCTCTGGGCAGGTGTCCACTCTTGAAGGAGCTCTGGTCGATGTCCACTCTTGAATATGCTCTTGGCAGAGTGCACTCTTGAAGGTGCTCTTGAAAGGGTCCATTCCTGAAGGCACTGTGGGCGAAGGCCCACTCGAGCACCATGGGCGAAGGCCACTCAAGTGCCTTAGGCAAAGGCCCACTCAAGCGCCATGGGCTAAGGCCCACTTCAGCAACATGGGCAAAGGCCTGCTCGAGCGCTGTGGGCAAAGGCCCACTCGAGCACCGTGGGCTAGGGCCCACTCAAGCACCGTTGGCTAAGGCCCACTTGAGCGCCGTGGACAAAAGCCCTCAATTGTCATGGGCTAAGGCACACTTGTGTGCCATGGGCTAAGGCCCACTTGAACACCATGGACAAAGGCCTACTTGAGAGCCCTGGGCTAAGGCCCACTTGAGTGCCATGGGCTAAGGCCCACTCGAGCGCCGTGGGCTAAGGCCCACTCGAGTGCCATGGGCTAAGGCCCACTCAAGCGTCGTAGGCTAAGGCCCACTCAAGTGCCATGGGCTAAGGCCCACTCGAGCGCCGTGGGCTAAGGCCCACTCGAGCGTCGTAGGCTAAGACCCACTCAAGCACATTGGGCATGAAAAATTTATATCATTGTTGAATTATTGTTTTCCTTCTTTTTTCTTCCTCCAGGGTTTCCATGTGATAACCTAAGAACGCCTCTTCGGATCAGATTTAAACTTTGAACTTTAATGGATCTCATAGAAAATGGGGTTCCATGAAGCTTCTTGTGATCTGAAAGGACTTATTCATATCTTGAATTTGAAAAATGACATAATTATCCACAATGCAATACATTTGGCTAATGAATATTGTGAAAATTGGAGAATACCAATTGCACGAACAAGGAGAAGAATAATAATGCCTGGACAGTCAGCAAGAGATAGTGGACTGATGGCACAAGAAGAAATGAATAGAGTAATGGTAGAGATAGTGAACCGATTAAATACGGAAATTGAAGACCGCAGTGTCCGTCTTCAAGGACTCAGTGACCGTCTTCAAGGACTCAGTGTCCGTCTTCAAGGACTCAGTGTCCGTCTCCAAGGACTCAGTGACCGTCTTCAAGGACTCAGTGTCCGTCTTCAAGGACTCAGTGACCGTCTTCAAGGACTCAGTGACCGTCTTCAAGGACTCAGTGACCGTCTTCAAGGACTCAGTGACCGTCTTCAAGGACTCAGTGACCGTCTTCAAGGACTCAGTGACCGTCTTCAAGGACTCAGGTCGGACCGTCTTCAAGGACTCAGTGACCGTCTTCAAGGACTCAGTGACCGTCTTCAAGGACTCAGTGACCGTCTTCAAGGACTCAGTGACCGTCTTCAAGGACTCAGTGACGGATTTTCATTTTTTCTGAACTTTAATTCAGTAGTAATTGAAGATGAACAAGGAAGAGAGAAATTAAAAAAGGAATGTTCAGACTTTGCAACTTATTATGATAATGATGTGGCAACCATTCAGTTATATGACGAGATTATTGATTTTGTGATGCTCCTTCGAGCTGGAGGGAATAGAATTTCCCCTGATCCTAAAGATGCTCTGGAGTCTTTACTGCAGTATGGGAGGGATATCTTTCCCACGCTGTTTCATACACATTACTGTTTACAATCGCATTTTCAGTCGCAAGTTGTGAAAGGTCATTTTCAAAACTAAAATTAATAAAAACATCTGAGGGCTTCAATGTCACACGAGCGACTGACCAACCTGGCTTTAATAAGCATTGAAAAAGAATTTCTCACAGCTGTCAAAAGTGAAGTAGTTCAAGGTTTTCTGGCAGGAGGTATTTATATTTATATTTAAATCGAATAAAGTGTTTATTTCATGTTTCAACTGTGTTTACATATTCAAAATATCTCCTTTTCTCATAATATTTCTCAGTACTAGGCCTCATACTTGAGTCTTTGGGGCATACAATCAAGGAGTTGGCCCCGGGCATCACCAGACCAGTAATGCAGCTTAGTGTTCCAGCCAGTGATGCAGCCTAGTGTTCCAGCCAGTGATGTGGCCTAGTGTTCCAGCCAGTGATGCAGCTTAGTGTTCCAGCCAGTGATGCAGCCTAGTGTTCCAGCCAGTGATGTGTCCAAGTGTTCCAGCCAGTGATGCAGCCTAGTGTTCCAGCCAGTGATGCAGCCTAGTGTTCCAGCCAGTGATGCAGCCTAGTGTTCCAGCCAGTGATGTAGCCTAGTGTTCCAGAAAGTGATGCAGCCTAGTGTTGCAGTCAGTGATGCAGCCTAGTGTTCCAGCCAGTGATGCAACCTAGTGTTCCAGCCAGTGATGCAGCCTAATGTTCCAACCAGTGATGCAACCTAGTGTTCCAACCAGTGATGCAGCCTAGTGTTCCAGCCAGTGATGCAGCTTAGTGTTCCAGCCAGTGATGTAGCCTAGTGTTCCAGAAAGTGATGCAGCCTAGTGTTGCAGTCAGTGATGCAGCCTAGTGTTCCAGCCAGTGATGCAGCCTAGTGTTCCAGCCAGTGATACAGCCTGGACCCAACAAGTCATCCTTCACTACCCAGAAAACTGAATAAACTTTAGTTATGTTACCTGTTAATCATTCACCCAAACTCAAAAATTCAACTTAAAACATTATCAGTGTTTAATACTGTCACGGTTAATAAATGAGACCTATAATACAGTATAGAGTACAAAATTTACATTAAATATTGATGCTGTTTTGATAAAGTAATGTTGCCCATCAAGGGTGGGGGGGGTGCCTTGATGCCAGGGAAGGGCTCTTGATTCAAGGAAATTAATAAATTTTCCTCTTGAATCGAACCTGATTCTCCCATTCCCCAGGCTCTTTATAACCCCGGGGGTTTAGTGCTACCTAATATTAATTTTTTAAGTGATTATTTTGAGGACATAAGTAACCTCTCCGTTCGGAAGGACGAGTCCAAGTATGTAAACCATGATTATGTCGAAAACAAAAGCGCACAAGTGATATAATAATATCTTTATTTACAACAAGTACATGTACAAGGTATACAGACCATAGCTGACATCAATGACATACTACTATATAGAAAGTCCCTTGTTATGTAGAGCATTTCCATCAAATTAGGTCAATTTTGTCCCCAGGATACAACGCACACCAATCGACTAACACCCAGGTACCTACTTTACTGAAGTTACCCTTCCCTTCCTTGGATCAAACACGATTACATCCAATTACAAAAAGTTCTGCATGATCTCTATACTTTTACCATTTTCGCTAAATATAATAATAATAAAAACTAACAATGTGAGAGAGAGGTATGGTATTGTAGGTGGTTCTCACACACTTGTTACTTAGTTGTTTCAGCTTTTAAAGGTTTCAATAATAAGGTATATTACCAGGACCACAGTGGAAATGTCACTTTAACTTTCTTGGGTTATGGTTAGGTTAGGAAATAGGACAAGTGTTTCCTGACGCAGGTCTTAGTCATATAATGACCCGCTGTTGGAGTTTTTGGTCATATATGACCGAGGCCTTCCACTGGCTTATCGGTCCACCCCTTTAAAAATTATGGTCATAGTTATAACCATTTCTGTTTTCTTGGGTTATCCTGGGTAATTTACACATATGCTGCCATGTATGATCATTTATTTAAGTGCATTTGTATACCTGTACGTGAATAAACTAATTATGGTAATACTTCACCTCAAGGGAGGTTCCTTGATGCCAGTGAGGGACTCTTGATCCAAGGAATCTGAACTCCATTAAAGTGCAGGTATTGTACTTCCCACCTCCAGGACGGGTGTCCCTGAATCCCTTCACAAAATATTACCCTGCCTTTTCATGATTACACTATCATTAATTAGGTGCAAAGTAGCGCTAGGGATAAAAACGTAAATAATACAATACTTCATTGCTAACCTTTAAATATTTTCATCCTTTGTTTATGGTGACTGAAGACTGAACATTAACGAGGAAGTAATGGTAATAAGTCAGTGTGTCTGAATTTGTTTGGGTTATCCTGGGTAATTTACACTATGTATGATAACTGTACTTATATGTGCCTGTACCTAAGTAAACTTACTTGCTAAATAAAGGTTGAAGAGGATAGTGGAGCTGGTTTGATCTTCTACCTGCCTTTCTATCTGGGCGTTCCACATGCCTTTCTATCTGGGCGTTCCACATGCCTTTCTATCTGGGCGTTCCACATGCCTTTCTATCTGGGCGTTCCACATGCCTTTCTATCTGGGCGTTCCACATGCCTTTCTATCTGGGCGTTCCACATACCTTTCTATCTGGGCGTTCCACATGCCTTTCTATATATCTATCCAACGGCCATGCAGCTGGTTCTTGCCCGGTTCTTCCTTCCCCTCACTTCTCTTCCACTATCCTCACTCTTCCCCTCAATTCTCTTCCACTATCCTCACTCTTCCCCTCAATTCTCTTCCACTATCCTCACTCTTCCCCTCACCCTCATGGGTCTTACCTAAGAGTCCAGGTCAGAGTAGTGAAGAAAATAAGTCTTTGTAGATGGCACTCCTAGTTTCATTTTATTCGTCATTTATTTTGAGATTGGTAGAGTTTCAGCTCCTGGGCCTCGTGAGGGTGGTAATCTTGGACCTCTGGGGTAAGTGAAATCATAACTCTTAGATCTCTTGGGAGAAGTAAGTTGCAACTCCTGTACTTGAGAGTTTTGAGGACCAGCTACTGTACCACTTGCTTTGAGAATCAGCTACTGTACCACTTACCTATACTGACCTCACCCTGGCTCACCACACCCTCTACTGCACTCTACATAATTAAACATCTATATCATTATTTAACGTTTTCAATTGTTATGATGTTGCTTTTTTAATACTGATTCCTCTGTTTACATTTGGGTATCAATACTGGCTTTATCAATATTCATTTAACATAGTCTGATAGTCACTCATTTGTTTAGGCCGTAAGTCAGTATGTATATTGAAAAGTGTTTTTCATGTCATCTACTGATAGAAGATAATCCAAGTAGTTAGACTGTTGGGTTTAGTCCTGACTCTTTCTCTTCTACTTCAGCTCTTCCTCTCACCGGCTATTCTTCGTCTGTCCCCACTTACCCCTCGCCCCTAGTGGGTCCTTACCTGAGAGTCTAAACTAACTAACTGTCATCTACTTATGTCCCTTATGGCTTGGCTTGTATCAGCAGCCTTAGTAAATAATAATAATAATAATAATAATAATAATAATAATAATAATAATAATAATAATAATAATAATAATAATCTTTATTTCTACAAGTACATGATACAACTTACACACGACGCTTCTCATATGACAAATGGCCCATCACCCATATTTTGTGTTAAGGAGATATGTCTCAGTTGACACCAAAAGTTAATACGACTTATGTTGTCAGTGGCCCTTATAAACCCAATAAAGAAGAAAGAACCAAAAATTAATACGGTTTATGGTGTCAGTGGCCCTTATAAACCCAACAAATAAGAAAGAACCAAAAATTAATACGACTGATGTTGTCAGTGGCCCTTATAAAACCAACAAAGAAGAAAGAACCAAAACTTAATACGACTTATGTTGTCAGTGGCCCTTATAAAACCAACAAAGAAGAAAGAACCAAAACTTAATACGACTTATGTTGTCAGTGGCCCTTATAAACCCAACAAAGAAGAAAGAACCAAAACTTAATATAGTTTAGGTGTCAGTGGCCCTTATAAACCCAACAAAGAAGAAAGAACCAAACTTAAAACGAATAAAGGAAAATAAGTAAAAGCACTATCAGAAACTTTCTATAAGATCCACTAAAGTTCAAAGTTTAAATTCGATCCGAAGAGGCGTTCTTAGGTTATCGCATGGAAACCCTGGAGGAAGAAAAAAGTTGGAAAACAATAATTCAACAATGATATAAGTTTCTCATGCTGGGATACTTGTATCGTGGGGCCAGCGTCATCAGTTGACATGCTGGGATACTTGTATCGTGGGGCCAGCGTCATCAGATGACATGCTGGGATACTTGTATCGTGGGGTCAGCGTCATCAGTTGACATGCTGGGATACTTGTATCGTGGGGCCAGCGTCATCAGACGACATGGTGGGATACTTGTATCGTGGGGCCAGCGTCATCAGACGACATTCTTCAGCAATATTCACGAGACGACATTGATTAAAATTCTTGTTTTGCGAGACAATGAGTATCATCCACCTGTGGCTGTGTCAGTGGTTCACACACTCCATCTCTGACACACTGGGTGTGTCAGTGGTTCACACACTCCATCTCCGACACACTGGGTGTGTCAGTGGTTCACACACTCCATCACTGACACACTGGGTGTGTCAGTGGTTCACACACTCCATCTCTGACACACTGGGTGTGTCAGTGGTCCACACACTCCATCACTGACACACTGGGTGTGTCAGTGGTTCACACTCCATTTCTGACACACTGGGTGTGTCAGTGGTTCACACACTCCATCACTGACACACTGGGTGTGTCAGTGGTTCACACACTCCATTTCTGACACACTGGGTGTGTCAGTGGTTCACACACTCCATCTCTGACACACTGGGTGTGTCAGTGGTTCACACACTCCATCACTGACACACTGGGTGTGTCAGTGGTTCACACACTCCATTTCTGACACACTGGGTGTGTCAGTGGTTCACACACTCCATCTCTGACACACTGGGTGTGTCAGTGGTTCACACACTCCATCACTGACACACTGGGTGTGTCAGTGGTTCACACACTCCATCACTGACACACTGGGTGTGTCAGTGGTTCACACACTCCATCACTGACACACTGGGTGTGTCAGTGGTTCACACTCCATCACTGACACACTGGGTGTGTCAGTGGTTCACACTCCATTTCTGACACACTGGGTGTGTCAGTGGTTCACACACTCCATCACTGACACACTGGGTGTGTCAGTGGTTCACACTCCATTTCTGACACACTGGGTGTGTCAGTGGTTCACACACTCCATCACTGACACACTGGGTGTGTCAGTGGTTCACACACTCCATCACTGACACACTGGGTGTGTCAGTGGTTCACACACTCCATCACTGACACACTGGGTGTGTCAGTGTTTCACACACTCCATCACTGACACACTGGGTGTGTCAGTGGTTCACACTCCATCACTGACACACTGGGTGTGTCAGTGGTTCACACACTCCATCTCTGACACACTGGGCGTGTCAGTGGTTCACACACTCCATCACTGACACACTGGGTGTGTCAGTGGTTCACACACTCCATATCTGACACACTGGGTGTGTCAGTGGTTCACACACTCCATCTCTGAGACACTGGCTGTGTCAGTGGTTCACACACTCCATCACTGACACACTGGGTGTGTCAGTGGTTCACACACTCCATCACTGACACTGCTGCATTCTCATACGGGTGTTTTGCCCACATAAACGCCCTGGAACAAGACACCACAACTAGGTCACGAATTTCTGGAATTTGGAACGATTGAGCGTGGGAGAAAGTAAATAGTTTTATGGAAATTTTTATGCCAATCGTTCTATCTTACACCAGTTGATCTAGAAAAAAAATACTTTTGATCTATAATGTAAATTCCCTAGTCAATTTCGTGAATTTTTTTTTTTTTGCTTTTGCAAAGTCAGTTATGTTTGAAGAAACTAGTGAAAATATGCAGGTACTGTCTACTCAAGCCCCTCCCCACATTGCTCAACCACGACTTCTCATTTGTGGAGAGTAAGGGCGAGGGGTTCTGATTGGCTGGGCGGCTAGGTAAGAGGTGGACGGTGGTGAGGGTGGCAAGGGTGTGTGGGTGTCAGCAGTGCCAGTCAGCGGAGTGCTCAACCAGCGACAAGTGCCTTCCTCCCCGATCCTCCCCTGGCACACACTGATACATTCTCCCCAAACCTACGGATACTTCCATAGCTGATCTGAATCCAGGACACTTTCTGGCGAGTGTGAAGATGGTCAGCGGAGGGGTGAGTTAGAGAGTTACCTGTGTGTGTGTGGGGGAGACTTCAAGTTGTTGTTGCAAAGATATTACGTGTGCATTGATTAACATTCTTACACTCGCAGACCTACGCTCCATCCACCACACGGACATTACTCAGTGTTTTGCATCATACATATATTGTGCATTTTAAAGTGGTCTCTTAATAGTAACTGAAATAATGCATTAGTAATTATAAATAGTTCGGTGTTATGTATCTGAGTAGCACACACACGCACACACACACAGGGACCAGGAGCTGTGACACGATCCCTGCACCCACACCTAGGTTAGTACACAAACCACGGTCGTTAGTATCATTGGCAACTGCGTAAAACTAGTGACGAGCTCCAGGGAGCCTTGGACAAGCTCTAAATATAGTAAAAAAATGGCTACTAGAGTTCAATCCAAATAAGTGCAAGGCCATAAAAACTGGGCAAGAGAGAGAGAAATCAGTAACGGAATACAGCTTCAGAGGTGAGAAATCTATAAATATCGCTCAAGGAGAGAGATCTTGAAGTAAGCATCTCACTGAACATATCGCCAGAGGTGTACATAAACGGCATAATAAGGGCAGCATATGCGAGGTTAGCTAATCTTGAAACTGCCTTCAGAGACCTCAACAAGGAATCTTTTAGTGTACTGTACACTACAAGTATCAGGCCTATCAAGATGTATGCAACACCAGCTTGGAACTCTCACCTGGCCAAACATGTTCAAACTCTAGATAAGGACTAGAGGTCTGAAACAAGACTGCTCCGGGAATCGAACTACGAGGAGAGATTAAAATGATTCATTATGATTACCTTAGAAGAGAGAATGACTAAAGGAAACGTAATTACAAAGTAGAAGATACTCGGAGAATTTGAGAGAGCAGATACGAACAAACTATTGAAATGCGAGGCACAAGGGCTACGAGTCACTGGTTAAAGCAAGAGAGACACATGAGCCAGGGGAGAAGTTAGAAACTACTTCTTCAGTCTCGGTGGTAAACAAGTGGAATGACCTTTAAGAGGAAGTGGTGAAATTTAGTAAATAATTTGAAAACTAGGTGTGGTAGGGCTCCAGAAGCCAGATAATAGCTGCATTTTTTTAGTTTAAGAAGAGGGGCCAGGAGCTGAGACTCGACCCTTAGCACTCAACTCTGAGCGGTGTTTCAGTATTTAAGGAAGCACATAATAATTACTAGGACCGGTTCACTAAAGACATCTTCGTTTACCATCTTCACTCATAGGCGCTTTAGATTGTGTGGGGGAGTGGACGGGATCTGCCTTATTGTTTAAGAGAGCCCTGATTTCCATATAAGCACTATATCTCCCCTACAATAACACAAAAGTAACAGCATGTGTATCTGACATATGTTACAGTCCTTTTCTTAAGTAACAAATTAAATCAGTTAACCCATCTCAAACATAAATAACCAGTGGACTATCAAAGAATCTGTCTTTAAAAAACTACCCGGAAAATATTCGATTTCTTCCATTAAAATGCTATCCTTTTTTTCCCAGAAAATATTCAGTTTTATAGTCTATGGGAGCTTGCCGCTTCCCTGACCTCCCTTCCCTTCCATCCTGCTTCATAGTCCTATGATTATAATGCTCCTTATTTTATCTTTACTTAATACAAAATTTAGCTCAGGAAAAGCTTTATCAAGGGGTACGTGTTTATCTTCCTGCCGCCAGCGAGAATGTATCAGCATCCACGTGGGGCAGGCCGGGGTGCAGATGGGAAATGCCTGTTGGGAGCTTTACTGCCTGGAACATGGCATCCAGCCAGACGGAATGATGCCCTCCGATGAGACGATCGGCTACGGTGATGACTCGTTCAACACATTCTTCAGTGAGACTAGAAATGGCAAGCACGTCCCCAGGGCGGTCTTTGTTGATCTGGAGCCCACTGTTGTCGGTAAGTACCCTTGCATGCTTGGTGGCACCAGTGGGATCCGTAGCCCACTGTTGTCGGTAAGTACCCTTGCATGCTTGGTGGCACCAGTGGGATCCGTAGCCCACTGTTGTCGGTAAGTGCCCTTGCATGCTTGGTGGCACCAGTGGGATCCGGAGCCCACTGCTGTAAATATGTACACTTGGATACTTTAATTTGTAATCACAAACCAAGATAATGTTTGCCCCTGAGTTCGTAAGGCTTTCACAAATGATCTTTAAAGCATTGTGAACTTGCATCTGGTGGCTTGTATTCAAGAATAAACAAATTTTGTTTTTCGACTTCCACTTCTAGCGCTTCGACTACATCATGTGTGATGTTAAGAGACTCAATGCATATGATAACTTTTAACATACCGAACTGTCCCATCTTTTGATATTTTTTTTCGATCGTAATATCATACAAATATATCCCAACATATTTATTTCCTTGTTGCAAGCAGACTATTTCATTCAGTGTTGAGTGCTGCAAGACTGCTTGTAAGATAGTAGTGCTGCAAGACTGCTTGTAAGATAGTAGTGCTGCAAGACTGCTTGTGAGATAGTAGTCCCTTAGTTTTCATCAGAGCGTTTTGTAAATTTATTGAAGATTAGTTCTAAACGAACGAATTAAAATAGACAATACTTATGAAACCTACTTTGTGCTGCTATTACATAAAGCCAATCTTGGTCCTGCTCGAGAATGGCTATAAATACTCTATTACTCATAGCAATATTTGCCTTTGCATAAAAAGGACTTCTAAGCTAATAGTAAGACATCAATGCCTGTGGTGCTACTGTTCTAGTTAGCAGGTGAGAGGTGGACCCCACCAGGAGGTAACCTCGTATATATTAATATACAATTATATTAGGCTTACCCAGTTATCCGAAGTTTCATTGCTAGCAATAATTGAGACTGCTGTCAGAATGTCCACATCTGGGTCCAATACAATGAAAGTTATCCAAACAAATATGTACAGCTAATGCTGGAACAGCCACCAGATCATTGTTATTTTGAGTGGACGCAAAATACTAGGTAGCAAACTCGTCAAAATATAGAAAGTAGGACATACGTAAAGCAGCCTACATATTTCTTCTGAATGAATATACAGCCTGACACATGCAATAGTGACGTAATTTATAAAATACATTTTATTATTTTTGCGTGGCTTAAGACCTTGAATGTTTGCAAGAAATCAATGAGCTTTATTTATTTTTGCTGGATTTTTTTTTTGTGTCAGTGTCTATAATTACCGCTTTGATTTTGTGGTAGTTGATTTTCAGCTCTTTAAACAGCCTGTTGAATCATAGCACTACTCTGATGGAAAAATAAAAACTACCGGGTTAGTGTTCCAGCTAACATGGCTGTCAGAATTTCGTGATTTGTTTTCTAATTTCTTTTCTCTGACGTTTTTTTCCCCTTCGTCTCCCTCCCAACCATTCATTACTTGTTACCTCAGTCCTATAATAAAGTCAATTATGTAGTCTGGAGTCCCCAAGCGAGGCTTCAGTCAAGTCACTTACCTCACACATCTGCGGGGCCCTCCCACGGTAAGTCATGTCACCTGGGGTTAATTGTTCACCTCACCTCCCCCAGGTGAGTTGTATCTCCTGTCTGCATACATCATGTAAACATGACCAACCTCGCCTGGCAAATGTGGGGTAGAGAGTTTGCAGTTTTAGACGTGAAATTTCGTCGATCTTCAGCCATAGAGGCAGTGGCTTCCACATTCTCATCTGCGTCACTAGTCACCACCTACTGTAGGAGCCCACGCACCTGCCTCAGGAGACGTGGAAAGTCGTATGAATGACTAAAATGAAATTCATGAAAAAGTGAGCGGCAGTCGAACTTGAGGCATTAAAGGGACAAGAGCTAGATCTTCACCTGTAGTGTTGATGTTGGTGAGGGAAAGGTGGCTATTAAAAAAACATGCAATTGACGTTGCAGATGGTGACGCAATGCAGACATTACCTAAATTTGATAGGTTGTCGCCTTCCTATTGTAACCAACGGGCCTGTGGTAGAACACAAGAGTCGCATATAATAAACCTCGAATTTGACCTCCGTCCAGAGTTACGTGAATATAAACATGACTCATAAAATCATCCTATTATAAGCTGCATGAAAGAGCTATGGTTCGAGTCTTTATCCAGCTTACGTTTATTCATTGACATTTGTTTATTACGACTTATCTTGGACACACACTCTCTCTCTCTCTCTCTCTCTCTCTCTCTCTCTCTCTCTCTCTCTCTCTCTCTCCACACACACACACACACACACACACGACCCCTGCAACCACAACTAGGTGAGTACAGTAGCGATCAGTGAAGCGGCGGGGCCAGGAGCTGAGTCTCGACCCCTGCAACCACAATTAGTTGAGTACAATTAGGTGAGTACACACACACACACACACACATATATTAGGCTAAATTAAATTGCGCTCGTTATGATAAGGTTAGGTAAGTTTTCTAAGGTTATTATGGTACAAAATTATTAATTTTTACATTAGCATAAATGAAAAAAAATATAAACCTTCAAACGTATAAGAGGAAATTTTAGAAATGACTTAATTTTAAATGTTTTTGTTAATTGACTAATTTTACCTATTCGGCACGATATATATATATATATATATATATATATATATATATATATATATATATATATATATATATATATATATATATATATATATATATTAACGCATTATTCCTTCAAGGACGAACCACTGGTCAAGTATGCCAGTATAACCAGCAACAGTGGAACATACTCGTGTGTATGATAGTCATTTCTCCCTGGCCAGGCCCTCCTCCAGCGCTCGTAGGATCAATACAGTGTTATAACTGGGGTGCAGCGCTGGTAATCTTCAGTAAGGGTGGAAAAGCTGTGTAATTGGCGTCCTTGGAGCGCTATTTGGGGAGGTAGGTAGCGTCTCACTGGGCTCCCTACGACCTACATGTTGAGCAGTAGTTTCGTTCTCCTCCTCCTTGGTGAGCGAAACGTTTCTTTACTTTAGTTTCCTAACATTGCAGAGTTATTTTAGACACTTTCGTTCTGCAACTAAACATACAAAAAATAATACACATAAGTACAACACACAACTCACATATACCACTTGGGGTGAGCAGGGACTCATTGGAACAGCGTTTTGCTTCGTGCCAAATGAACCCGGGTTCGATTCCTGAGCCAGAAGAGACTTATGGGCAAGTTTCCTATCATCTGCTGCCCCTGTGAACCTAGCATTTAATAGGTACCTAGGTGTTAGTCGACTTTTATGGGTGGCATCCTGGGCATTATTATTATTATTATTATTATTATTATTATTATTATTATTATTATTATTATTATTATTATTATTATTATTATTATTATTATTATTGTGATCTCTTCTTAAGTGGCTTTGATGATGGCTCTTGATCCTGGATCAAACCTGATTGGCTACCATTCCTCAGGGGTTGTATGACTCCCTACGGATTTAGCGCTTCCCCATGAATGTAATGACGACCTTTGTGTCGTGTTTTTTTCTGTAGTTTAGCTATTCATTTTTTTTACTCCTCGTCTCTCTAGCCCTTTCTTCCATCTTGCTAACTCCATCTTTCCCTTACTCCCTCCTTCCTTCCTTCCCTCCTTCCTTCCTTCCCTCCTTCCTTCCTTCCTTCCCTCCTTCCTTCCTTCCTTCCCTCCCTCTCTCCTGACCCATCATGGAAGGAGGGGTCAGGTCAGGCCACGTTGCACCAGTTAAGATTTCTTTTACTTCCGGGTTGCTATGCACGCAAGACGTTCGTGGTGTGTTCGTGGCGTGTACGTGTACTGTACGTGGTAAATACGGGGTGTATTACGCTTGCCGTATAAGATAACTTAAATAAATCTTGCATAATTCTTTTGTGTATTCCTTCACAGTGGAAGAAGAGACATAAATGTAGTGTAATGTGATCCTTTTACTGACCACGTTTCGCCCAGACGGTGGGAATGTTTCCTTACACCTGCTGTCCCCTGTTCACCTAGCAGTAAGTAGGTACCTGGGTGTTAGTCGACTGTTGTGGGTAGCATCCTGGGGAAGGGTAGTATACCTCAGATAGAGCTGGAGCTTCGAAATGAGCTTAGGTAAGATGACAGCTCTTAGCTTGTAAAACTTGATTTGTGTTAAAATAAATTGTTTGTGACCTGTGATATCGTGTCGGTATCTGATATCGCTTTTTTTTCCTTTCATAGTATAGGTGAGATCGTTTTTGTTTAACCCAGTGAGTGTTTAGTGTGAATGATCGTGCTAGCGCTCGTTACCTCGTATTGTGTACCTTGTTAGAGTCACTCTTAATTACTGATGGTGGTTGTAATCTGCGTTAGTGACAGAGGGAAGGTAAGTACCACGGTCACTCACCTCCAGGGTAAGTTATCCTAACTAGAGGTAAGTTCCTAGAGTGGAGGTCGAAGTGAGAGAGAGTGCTTGACACTTCTTGACTACACACCTGAGTGGCACTTCTTAACTGGACACCTGAGTGGCACATCTTCACTGCACACCTGAGTGGCAGCCAGTACAGACGATACTTGGAAATCTGGTCATCATTTCTAACTCTGCTTTAACTATTCACTAAGTTACCCCATTCTCATTTACGTCTAATATAATCGAGTTGTAAACAGCTTAAAAAAAAGTTTCCGTGAGTATAGCTAATTATTATTCAGCGGAATTATTACTGCATTAATACACTTCTTAAATACTTTTGCAAAACTATTTTCCCACATTGTTTTCACTGTGTTTTCTTTACTTTTGGTGTCTGGACTATATGACATCCATTAAAGCAGTACTAGGCCACGGGATGTATACACTGAGAGGTGTAATACTCTCAGCGTGTATACACTGAGAGGTGTAATTCTCTCAGCGTGTATACATTGAGAGTTTACTTTGTACCCTATTTTAAAGAATAAATTATTTATCTCTGGTGGTGAAAAGGTTACATGCAGCCTTAATGACTTTCTTGTAGTTAAAAGTCTTTAAACTCCGTTAATTAACCAACCATTAGACCCTCAGCGCCACATGGGGGCCAAGTCTTAACTAATTCACAAGCGTTATGAATGAACCAACTCTTAAGTTATTTACATTAATAGTTAACCTTGCAAGAGTGATTAACTTGATTAGAAATATAGTATAGAAGACGTGAAATTTGAGGTGAAATTAATGCATTAAGATATGTTTAAATGCATCTGAATTTGAGAAAATGTGCTGAAGGAGACAATGTAATTGATACAGGTTGTGTGATTGTTCCGAGTGATGTCTCTCCTTGAAAGCAAACTTCAAAAATTCCTCATAAATATTTGTGGAATGTGCAGAACAGCATATGAAGTTCTTGGAAGAGCTTACCTTGGCAGGAGGGACTTACCTGCTTAACAGTAATACGGTGTAAACCGTGGTGAGGTTGACAACGACACGAGAAATCTTGAAAAAGGGAACGACAGCAGAACGACAGAGACTGTTAATCGCAACGATAGTAAAGAAATAAAAATTACCATTGGCTATGGAACGTGACTTTGCTGCAGATCATCGGCAAAGGGAAGACTTGAGACATGAAAGACGTTCAGGAGTCTACCTGGAAGGTGTGTCTCGAGGCAAGGCGTCTCGGAACGGTCCATGACCAGGGAGTGACTAATATGAGTAAAAAACGAAGAAAATCAAGTCTCACAGATATTATTTCGTAAATATAATGAAGCGGTGATGATTACAGTGAAGCCGACCTGGGTCTGTATTTCCAGATCATTGGTAACCAGACGGCTGCATTGACTTGTCCTAAACAACACTGGTCAGCACTGTCGAGTCCCCACCTGCCAGGGGAGGTACAGAAGATCACAGCTACTGTCTATCGGGAAGTACAAAAATTAAAAGCCGCTGTGCTGAAAGAATTTGCATTAATGGCGACTAAATACCATCAAAAGTTTCATGAAATCCGTCAGTTTCCCTTCGAAAATGTGGGTTATTTGCGATAGTGCATGTGTATTCTTATTGCTCACGTGTGTTCTACTGACTCGATAAAAGTCACTGTGAGGACAAAACGTTGTAGTTAAAAGCTGTAACCTTTGAATGAGCAAAAACATTGTGGTAAAAAAAAGATATCCACTAAATCTGAGTATCATTTGCTCCACCTAGTTGCCATTTGTATCCTTTTCCAGTTGCCAAAGATTGTTTTGCAAACTGTGTCTTCCACTCCACCGGCGGCTCCTGGGTTCGACTCCCAGAAACACATCAGGGATCAGTGTCGGTAATCTCATAGACAATACCACTTGGTATTGTCTGTGTGATTACCAGCCTGGATTGCAATCTTCTCTATGTAAGTCGCAAATGCGTCCTCTCGCACGTCCAGCGTTCGTGATCGATACCCAGCAAGGGATGGGAGAGAGGAGGAAATGGAGAAGGCAAGGAATGGGAGAAAGGAGGAATTGGAGAAGGTAAGGAATGGGAGAAAGGAGGAAATGGAGAAGGTAAGGAATGGGAGAAGGGAAGGAATAGGAGAAAGAGAGAAATAAAAATAAAAAAAAGGAATGTAAGAGAGTTGGAAACGAAGGGAGAGGGATGGGAAAGGAAGGAAAGAGATTGAGGTAAGGAAATATGTAAAGAGAATAGAGATTCAGGGAACTAAGATAAGGGAAGAGAGGAAGGAAAGGGGAATATAAAGGTTAGGAAAGGGACAAGAGGGGAGCAGAAAGTAGGACAGAGAAACGAGAATTATAGAAGGTGCTACACACGGTAGATGGTATGGAGAAAGAGCATGGGAGCAGTCACGGAAAATAAATAAGGGGGTGAAAATAAAGGAAGAGTGTGAATGGAGGGAATCTTGCACGGCACCTACAGATAAAAACATCGTCGTGCGTTTCTCTCATGACGGTAAACTGATAAATAATACATGTATATGGAACTGCTAGTGTTATTTGTACACCCAGTGTAGCAGGGGGCTGTAGAAGACCGTGTTCCTCTCACTGATTACCTCTCTTCTCCATGAACCATACTTAATTATATATATACTTAAAAAATACCTTAAGCAGTAACTTCTTGTTCATAAATAGCATTTGAGAATTTTCCGTAATTTATAATTTTTTAATATGTGGCACAAAATAATAAATTAATGGGAGCGACAAGCTTAATCAAATATAATTGGGCTTTTACGAAATATTTTTGGAACATTTGATAGGGGTTCAGTTAACCTGGATTGGTTTCCGGCGGGGCGAGACGTATGGGCAAGTCTCCTTACCCACTGCAACACCAGTTCGATATGTAATAAGTAGGTACATGAGTGTTAGTCAAATATTGGAGGTGGCAGCCTTGGTGGTGGCAGCCTTGGTGGTGGCAGCCTTGGTGGTGGCAGCCTTGGTGGTGGCAGCCTTGGTGGTGGCAGCCTTGGTGGTGGCAGCCTTGGTGGTGGCAGCCTTGGTGGTGGCAGCCTTGGTGGTGGCAGCCTTGGTGGTGGCAGCCTTGGTGGTGGCAGCCTTGGTGGTGGCAGCCTTGGTGGTGGCAGCCTTGGTGGTGGCAGCCTTGGTGGTGGCAGCCTTGGTGGTGGCAGCCTTGGTGGTGGCAGCCTTGGTGGTGGCAGCCTTGGTGGTGGCAGCCTTGGTGGTGGCAGCCTTGGTGGTGGCAGCCTTGGTGGTGGCAGCCTTGGTGGTGGCAGCCTTGGTGGTGGCAGCCTTGGTGGTGGCAGCCTTGGTGGTGGCAGCCTTGGTGGTGGCAGCCTTGGTGGTGGCAGCCTTGGTGGTGGCAGCATACCTCAGATATGAATCGCCTCTGAAATAAACTGAGATAGAATAACAACACCTGGAATGTAAATTTAACTGTGATAAAATATTATGAAATTCCCTCATTCCCGGGTAAATGGAAGCCGTGTTTTGTAAACTCTTGAATTTACAAGCTAAGAGCTGCCTGGGTGAAGACGGAAATGGAGTTTAATGCGATCCTTTATTGACGAGGCTTCGCCCATGCAGTGCACTTGTAAAACCCACTGCATGGGCGAAACGTTGTGAATAAAGGAGAGCATTATGGATGCATTTCTGTCTTTATCCTTCGTGTCTGTATTTTGTGACGTTTCTGTAAGAGTTGTTTGTTATATTATCTGGTCATATCGAAGACCAGCGTTATCTAAACTCTAAATTATATTAACAACCCATGCAGGATGTCACCCACAACAGTCAGCTAACACCCGGTTGCTTATTTACTGCTAGGGGGTAACTAGGGTTCCATTAGGTCGTTAACTGGGCGATTTACACTTCCTCTATAATAGATTTTGTAGAGACAATCATCAGTTATTCATCAATCTCACATCTACGAGATATTCATGTGAGATAAGATATATTTATACAACATTCATGACATCTAGTCATGAGTCAAAAGGCATTCTGTCGACACCAGCGAGACGTTAATGGTGTTTTATTGGCCTGGCTAGACATAAATGTTTACTAATACCTGGAACATTGCTGGCATGTTTGTCTGGGCTTCCTGTGAGGTGAGGGGGGTTCGATCACGATGACTCAGTATTGAATAAATATGTTGCGGAGAAAATAATAAGGTAAATTGGATTTATACACTGAGAGTTATATTAATAAATTTTCCAATAAAAATATAAAATTCACAAAATATAAAAAAATACTCCAAAATATGAAAAAAATCCCTTGAACGTAACTAGGAGTTAGGAACACTGTCCCTTAAATGCATCTATGACCCCTTAAACCTAATATGGTATTAATATCACAAATATTATTCCTCTCTGTGACCACCAGCAATTACTTTAAATTATTAAATAATTCTTCGTAATAACTCTCCAGCAGGCGTGGTCAAGTAATATTTAATCGATCTAAAACTAAGATAATCACGGATAATCGAGACCTTTGATAACACTACTTCTTTTTTCAGTGGGTTTTTTTTTTGCTTGGGATGTTATTAGCCTCTTAAATCCACTTTGTCCACTTTTTCTCTTCGTTGATTCACATCACATAATGTGGTCTTTATCTGCAGTTTACTTTATCCACTTTTGATTCACATCACATGATGTGGTCTTTACTGTTTACTGAGAACACTGCTACGGTAGTGGGAGGTCCCCGTCAGGAGACTCAGAACTGCAGTTAGTTGACTAGTCAACACAGGACTAAGAGCCGCCTTTGGAAATCTTTGTTACGTTTACTAATAAAATACCTCCAATACTCTGTCTTTACTACACTCCATTCTCTTTATCTTTTCTCTCAGTTCATATCCTCGTCCTCGGGTCACGGGAGGGAGAGGAGAGGGGGGTTGTCATTCTGGGAATTAACTCCCTTCCCTTCCACTATGTTATTTCAGATATTCTTTCTGTCTCTCTCTTTGTCTCTGTCTGCTCTCTCTCTCTCTCTCTCTCTCTCTCTCTCTCTCTCTCTCTCTCTCTCTCTCTCTCTCTCTCTCTCTCTCTCTCTCTCTCTCTCTCTCTCTCGTAATCACCGGGAGGGAAAGAGAGGGGGAGGGTGCCGACACCTGAGGAATGCATGTTTGTCGATCGATACCATTCTTTGTGGTCTGTCTGTGTCTGGAAGAAACAAATACACACACACTCTCTCTCTTTCTCTCTCTCAAATAGGTCCAGGGGTTTGCAACAAAATTAGTTCCAGAGTCGGGTGGAACTGCATTATGAAGGGAGACCAAAGAGGAGAGAAGGACTAAGAGCAGACATGCTTACGACATACAAGATACTCAAAAGATTTGACAGTAGTCAGGGAGAAACATTTTGAAATGCGAGGCACAGGAACGATGGGTAATATATGGAAGCTCTAAAAACACAGAGATAACGAAGTGATCGAGGCAAACAAGATACACAGTTTCAACACTAGGTATTATAGGGTCCACAACCTTAGTAAAATATAATGCCGGTGATTATAGTGTAATAAGCGGGGGTCAAAAGCTGAGATCCGACCCTCGAAATCATAACAGAGTGACTAAGACAGTTTGAGTAAGTCAAATAGTATAAGGCGCCTCCGTAGACTTTCTTACTGTTATTGTGGAATTATTGTGTCGGGAGTTGAAGTGTGAAGACACATGGAGTGTGTCAAGCAAAGAAACAAACATTGAAGACACATGGAGTGTGTCAAGCAAAGAAACAAACATTAATATTATCAAACAAGGAAACATAAACAATACCATCGTCAAAAAAATATATGTGTATGTGTGTGTACTCACCTATATGTGGATGTAGGGGGTCGATTCACAGTTCCCGGCCCTGCGAGGAGCAGCTGTGTATGTCTGTGTACTCACCTAATTGTGGTTGCAGGGGTCGAGACTCAGCCCCGTGTGTATGTGTGTGTGTGTGCGTGTCTCACGCATGTAAATTGCGTCGATTATCTTAATGGTTGCTAAGATAGGTATTCTATTATGTGAAAAATTGAAAAAATCGTCGATTGCCATTGTTATGGCTGCATTATTTCCCATTGAATGGTACTCGGAGGTCGACTCTGTATCTGTCTGTCTGTCTGTGTATCTGTCTGTGTATCTGTCTGTCTGTGTATCTGTCTGTCTGTACTCACCTATTTGTACTCACCTATTTGTGGTTGCAGAGGTCGATCATAGCTCCTGGCCCCGCCTCTTCACTGATTGCTACTAGGTCCTCTCTCTCCCTGCTCCATGAGCTTTATCAAACCTCGTCTTAAAACTATGTATGGTTCCTGCCTCCACTACGTCACTTTCTAGGCTATTCCACTTCTGACAACTCTATGACTGAAGAAATACTTCCTAACATCCCTTTGACTCTGTCTGTCTGTGCATCTGTCTGTCTGTCTGTGCATCTGTCTGTCAGTGTATCTGTCTGTCAGTGTATCTGTCAATCCTCCTGACTGAAATATGAAAGAAATACAAATACATTTTATTTCATGTATACATAAGCGTAAATTCTCCCAAAAAAGGTCAATTTAGAATTGATGAATTCGCTTACTACATTCGCAATAATATTTTTTTTTTAACAAAAACTTTTAGCTACAATAATTCTAGAGATCATTAAAAAAATATCAATATATTTGTTCCTAGCAAATGTCATTTATGTGTTCGTATGTTTTATCATTTTGGGTCAGGTGAAACTCACCTGACCCTTGACAGTGGTGTGTTGAGTTGTTGCAGGTGTTGCAAGAAGAGGTAGTATTGATTTAGTGTGAGGATTCTTGGAATAATGATTATGATTAATAATAATAATAATAATAATAATAATAATTATAAAAATATTATATTATTATTATTATTTATTATTATTGACTATGAATTTGCCACCACTACAATACCACTGCAGCTAATACCACCTATTATATGACACCACACCCACCACCACCACCACCACCACCACCACCATCACCACCACCACCACCCCACCACCACCACCATCACCACCACCACCACCACCACCACCGCCACCACCACCACCACCATCACCACCACCACCAACATCACCGCCACCATCCCCACCACCACCACCACCACCACCACCACCACCACCACCACCACCACCACACCACCCCACCACCACCACCACCACCACCACCACCACCACCACCACCACCACCACCACCACCACCACCACCACCACCACCACCACCACCACCCACCACCACCACAGCTACCACACTGACCTACATAAAAGTCCATCTTCTGCTAAGTTATTACATACATTGATTCTTGACTTAACAAGCTCTGTTACCTTTGTGTGAGCGTGTGTACCCTCGAATGTTTGCACGGGTCGAGTCGCTGCTCCCGATCTTCGCTTCTTTAAAGAATCTATGTGTCCCTGGTATCTTGGGTTCTAACGTACCTGGTCTTGAAGCTGTGAATAGATTCTCTTTTTCATCCTGTTCGTACTCTCTCTGATCACCCTGTTGCTTCTGTATTTTTATAGCCTTCGTGATCCACTGTGTGTGTGTGTGTGTGTGTGTGTGTGTGGGTGTGTGTGTGTTGTATGTATTTATGTGCGCATATGTGAGAGTATAACAGGTTATTGTACACACACACAAACAAATATAAATACTCTCTCACACACACACACACACACACAACACACACACAGAAACACATACACAGACACACACAGGCAGGACTCCAAAGAGACCTGGACAGGCTGGACACATGGTCCAGCGACTGGCTACTCGAATTTAACCCAGAGAAATGCAAAGTCATGAAGATCGGGGAAGGGCAAAGAAGACCGCAGACAGAGTATAGTCTAGGTGGCCAGAGACTGCAAACCTCACTCAAAGAAAAGGATCTTGGGGTGAGTATAATACAGAGCACGTCTCCGGAAGCATACATCAACCAGATAACTGCTGCAGCATATGGGCGCCTGGCAAACCTGAGAATAGCGTTCCGATACCTCAGTAAGGAATCGTTCAAGGCATTGTACACCGTGGACGTCAGACCTATACGAGAGTATGCAGCACCAGCTTGGAACCCACACCTGGTCAAGCACGTCAAGAAATTAGAGAAAGTGCAAAGGTTTGCAACAAGGCTAATTCCAGAGCTAAGGGGATTGTCCTACGAAGAAAGGTTAAGGGAAATAGACCTGACGACACTGGAGGACAGGAGGGTTAGGGAAGACATGATAACGACATACAAAATATTGCGAGGAATAGATAAGGTGGACAGAGACAAGATGTTTCAGAGATGAGACACAGAAACAAGGGGGCACAATTGGAAGTTGAAGACTCAGATGAGTCAAAGGGATGTTAGGAAGTATTTCTTCAGTCACAGAGTTGTCAGGAAGTGAAATAGTCTGGAAAGTGAGGTAGTGGAGGCAGGAACCATACATAGCTTAAGAAGAGGTATGATGAAGCTTATGGATTAGGGAGAGAGTGAATTAGTATCGACCAGTGAAGAGGCGGGACTAGAAGCTGTGAATCGACCCCTGCAACCACATATAGGTGAGTACATATAGATGAGTACTCACACACCCGCTTGACTTATAACCCTCAACATATTTCCAAGGAACAATCATCTGAGAAAATCTTATCATCCATCTATCATCCATCATACTCATCGTATAATTGAAGAGTATGATTGCTCCGTCTCCCTGAAAGACAACCCTGATCTAAGATTATTGTCTTCGTAGCTAAATATAGCGCTGTTGTGCAACCCTGAAATATGACAACACTATCTGTTATTCCCATTGTTTCCACGCTGTCTGAGATAGGCGATGACATGGGTTATTTACCCAGGTTAATACAACACAGCTGTGCAGAGTCGTCTCCCAGGTTAATACAACACAGCTGTGCAGAGTCGTCTCCCAGGTTAATACAACACAGCTGGGCAGTGTCGTCTCCCAGGTTAATACAACACAGCTGGGCAGTGTCGTCTCCCAGGTTAATACAACACAGCTGTGCAGAGTCGTCTCCCAGGTTAATACAACACAGCTGTGCAGTGTCGTCTCCTAGGTTAATACAACACAGCTGGGCAGTGTCGTCTCCCAGGTTAATACAACACAGCTGTGCAGAGTCATCTCCCAGATTAATACAACACAGCTGTGCAGAGTCGTCTCCCAGGTTAATACAACACAGCTGGGGAGTGTCGTCTCCCAGGTTAATACAACACAGCTGTGCAGAATCGTCTCCCAGGTTAATACAACACAGCTGTGCAGTGTCGTCTCCCAGGTTAATACAACACAGTTATGCAGTGTCGTCTCCCAGGTTAATACAACACAGCTATGCAGTGTCGTCTCCCAGGTTAATACAACACAGCTGTGCAGTGTCGTCTCCCAGGTTAATACAACACAGCTATGCAGTGTCGTCTCCCAGGTTAAAGCAACGTCAGTTTCGTTCACTCCAGTGATTTCTATCTCTAACTTATATTTATACAGACAATAGCACTTTTTTAGATTTGTCGTCTCCGTTCCCGTATCCTTTCTGCTTCCATGGCCTAATACATCTCTGATGTCACACTAAGTTATAATTTTATTTAGTTACATCAGCCAGATTATTTTTTTCATAAATAAGAAATTTTCTCAGGAAGTAGACTAGGCTCACGTCATAGCTTTCTTACTAAACTCATTCAGTAGCTGAAGTTCTTACTCGTCTAACTTCTGACTCCTCGTGCTGGTTCTTCTGACCGTCAGTACTGAAGTTCTGATGACTCACGTCAGTACTAAGTTTTATGAACTCACTCAGCAGTGAAGTTTTCTAAATCAGAGAATGTCGCAGCGAAGTCTTACGAAACTCACGTCAGAGCTGAAGTTCTTACTGAAACTCATCAGAGCTGAAGTTCTTACTGAAACTCACTCAGAGCTGAGTTCTTACTGAAACTCACGTCAAGCTAAGTTTCTGAAGTTCTTACTGAAACTCACGTCAGAGCTGAAGTTCTTACATGAAACTCACGTCAGAGCTGAAGTTCTTACTGAAAGCTACTCGCAGCGTTCTTACTAAATCAGTCAGCGTGAAGTTCTTACTGAAACTCACGTCAGCAGCTGAAGTTCTTACTGAAACTCACGTCAGCAGCTGAAGTTCTTACTGAAAGTCACGTCAGCAGCTGAAGTTCTTACTGAAACTCACGTCAGCAGCTGAAGTTCTTACTGAAAGTCACGTCAGCAGCTGAAGTTCTTACTGAAAGTCACGTCAGCAGCTGAAGTTTTTACTGAAACTCCCTTCAGCAGCTGAAGTTCTTACTGAAACTCCCTTCAGCAGCTGAAGTTCTTACTGAAAGTCACGTCAGCAGCTGAAGTTTTTACTGAAACTCCCTTCAGCAGCTGAAGTTCTTACTGAAATCACGTCAGCAGCTGAAGTTCTTACTGAAACTCACGTCAGCAGCTGAAGTTCTTACTGAAACTCACGTCAGCAGCTGAAGTTCTTACTGAAACTCACGTCAGCAGCTGAAGTTCTTACTGAAACTCACATCAGCAGCTGAAGTTCTTACTGAAAGTCACGTCAGCAGCTGAAGTTCTTACTGAAACTCACGTCAGCAGCTGAAGTTCTTACTGAAAGTCACGTCAGCAGCTGAAGTTCTTACTGAAAGTCACGTCAGCAGCTGAAGTTCTTACTGAAACTCACTTCAGCAGCTGAAGTTCTTACTGAAACTCACGTCAGCAGCTGAAGTTCTTACTGAAAGTCACGTCAGCAGCTGAAGTTCTTACTGAAACTCACGTCAGCAGCTGAAGTTCTTACTGAAACTCACGTCAGCAGCTGAAGTTCTTACTGAAAGTCACGTCAGCAGCTGAAGTTTTTACTGAAACTCCCTTCAGCAGCTGAAGTTCTTACTGAAACTCCCTTCAGCAGCTGAAGTTCTTACTGAAAGTCACGTCAGCAGCTGAAGTTTTACTGAAACTCCTTCAGCAGCTGAAGTTTTACTGAAACTCCCTTCAGCAGCTGAAGTTCTTACTGAAACTCCTTCAGCAGCTGAAGTTCTACTGAAAGTCCGTCAGCAGCTGAAGTTTTACTGAAACTCCCTTCCAGCAGCTGAAGTTCTTACTGAAAGTCACGTCAGCAGCTGAAGTTCTTACTGAAACTCAGCTGTCAGCAGCTGAAGTTCTTACTGAAACTCACGTCAGCAGCTGGTTCTTACTGAACTCACGTCAGCAGCTGAAGTTCTTACTGAAACTCACGACCAGCAGCTGAAGTTCTACTGAAAGCTCACGTCAGCAGCTGAAGTTCTTACTGAAACTCACGCTCAGCAGCTGAAGTTCTTACTGAAAGTCCAGCTTGTACAGCAGCTGAAGTTCTACTGAAAGTCACGTCAGCAGCTGAAGTTTTTACTGAAACTCCCTTCAGCAGCTGAAGTTCTTACTGAAACTCCCTTCAGCAGCTGAAGTTCTTACTGAAAGTCACGTCAGCAGCTGAAGTTCTACTGAAGTCACGTCGCAGCTGAAGTCTTATACTGAAAGTCGTCAGCAGCTGAAGTTCTTACTGTTTCCTAGACCTAAGAATACGACGAGGACACTTGAAAAAAATGTTTCATCGAAACAAGAATAAACAAGAATAAACAAGAATAAACAAGAATACCTGAGCGCCTTCATGTGCTACCAGGCTTGTACCATCACTGGAGAGTGTACATGGAAGAGCTACCAGGCTTGTACCATCACTGGAGAGTGTACATGGAAGAGCTACCAGGCTTGTACCATCACTGGAGAGTGTACATGGAAGAGCTACCAGGCTTGTACCATCACTGGAGAGTGTACATGGAAGAGCTACCAGGCTTGTACCATCACTGGAGAGTGTACATGGAAGAGCTACCAGGCTTGTACCATCACTGGAGAGTGTACATGGAAGAGCTACCAAGCTTGTACCATCACTGGAGAGTGTACATGGAAGAGCTACCAGGCTTGTACCATCACTGGAGAGTGTACATGGAAGAGCTACCAGGCTTGTACCATCACTGGAGAGTGTACATGGAAGAGCTACCAAGCTTGTACCATCACTGGAGAATGTACTAAAATCGTACTATCATTCAGAAACGAAATTAATGAAGAAAGACTCCAAGCAATCAATCTTGTCTTCTTGAGGAAACAGAGACTATGATGTCTCATTCAAGTACTCCCATGTATATCATAAGTAAATATAAAGTGCACAAGAACGCTAATTGCTCCGAGCTGTTGTTGGCTACAACCTCAGCTATGGTGCCAATATAAGTATAATAAGAATGGAGTAATGCATATATATTAGATCCTTAACTGTTAATGCTACGCCTATGTTAATGTTAGCTAACGAAAATTCTCTCCTACCCATGGAGTTGACGCAACACGACGCCCTCAGAATTATTCACATCTGTCTTAAAACTACCAAGATTCTTGATCTGAGTAATGAGCTGAGTGTTCATAGTATGGGTGAGAGGATAATAAAAGACTAACACCTTTAAACCAGATCAAGTTTTCCAGTGAAGTCGAGGAAAAGTCTTAAGAAAGTTGAGGTTCCGTGTGTGTGCGTGTTGAGGCGCTGTTCAATTAACCCTAGATGACTGACTTTGTTGTGTAATATATCCTAGCGGCTCCCTCATGCCTCCCTGACCTCACTTGACCCTCCCTTCCTCCCTCCCTCCCAGGCAAACACAAAAAATAAAATATAAGAATAAATTTCACTTTAAAAGTATTTTTTTTTCTAAAACCAATGTTGAAGTTCACAGTAAGACAGGATGATAATAATAATATATTCTACTCTACACAGGTAACCCACACATGAGACAATGACGATGTTAACTAGTCATACATAAGCTCCCTTCACTTCGCGCTTCTGTGTGACTAGTTAATACTCCAAGTAAGATCGAAATGTAGTCATAAATATAATTGTTCTATGTGCGGGTTATTATTATATTATTTCAGTCGTGGTATTGTGATTTTTTATTTATATTCTTCTCTGTTTCTGTCTGTCTGTCTGTCTGCCTCTCTCTCTCTCTCTCTCTCTCTCTCTCTCTCTCTCTCTCTCTCTCTCTCTCTCTCTCTCTCTCTCTCTGTCTCTGTCTCTGTCTCTCTCTCTCTCTCTCTCTCTCTGTCTCTCTCTCTCTGTCTCTCTCTCTCTGTCTGTCTCTCTCTCTGTCTCTCTCTGTCTATCTGTCTGTCTCTGTCTCTCTCTCTCTGTCTCTCTCTCTCTCTCTCTCTCTCTCTCTCTCTCTCCCTCCTGGGTCACTATTGGCAGTTCTGAGAGGCGTAGTAATGAATAATTGACGCTGCTGTTAAGGTCACCAGGAGAATGAATGGTGTTCTTACCTATAAAATGTTCTCACTACTTGCTACGTTTTTTTTTCCTGGCGTCACAGCTCGACCTGAAACTCGACTTCTCTACTGACCGCCTTGATCAGTTAGGTTGTTCCGACCTGCAGCTCGCAGGTCTAAATTGCTCTCACAGTCTGGCTGATCAGGGATCCCCTGCAGAACCTCCTGCAAAGCCTCCTACAAGAACCTCTTGCCGAAACCACCTCCAAGAAATGCGCATATTTCAGAATACTGGCCTAAAAATATATTTTATTTTCCATTTTAAGACTTAAATTATCCTTGTCTGGTGGTGGACGGATCGTGCATAGCCTTAATGACATCTTTCAGTCGATAGGCTTTAAACCCAAGAAGCCATCATATTACTAAAATGTTCAGACAAAGATCTGAATGATCTTGGTTTGGGCGTGAGTAGAATCGCACAGAATATATACACTGAGATGTGTATATCTTTTAGTGTATATACACTGAGATTTTACTTTAATTAGTTCCTATTTTAGGTATTAAAGTATTCTTGACTGGTGGTGAACAGGTAACAAACAGCTTTAACTATTCTCGTGTAGTAGGCTTTCGACCTCATTAGCCAGCCAACCAGCCTTAATAACCCTAGTGTAGTAGATAAGCTTGAAACCGTGTTTAAAGTCTGTGATGGATGTTTTCCTTTCTGTGATGTTTCGTGTTTTTTTCTAGTAATGATATATGTTTTCCTGGCTGTGATGTTGTGTGTTTTCCTCTACAGATGAGATCAGAACTGGAACCTACCGTAACCTCTTCTCCCCTAACTCACTACACACTGGCAAGGAGGACGCTGCCAACAACTACGCTCGTGGTCACTACACTGTTGGTAAGTTTTGTCAGGGGTGTTCAGGGGGTTGTCAACAGAGAGAGAGAGGGAAGGCTTCTCCTTACTCTACAGAAGATATTCTTCTTCCCTTCCTTACCTAGTCAATATCTCTCTCTCTCTCTCTCTCTCTCTCTCTCTCTCTCTCTCTCTCTCTCTCTCTCTCTCTCTCTCTCTCTCTCTCCCTGAGCTACCATCTCTCCCTCTCTGAGTTACCATTCCTCCCTTTGAATCACCATCTCTCCCTCCTGCTGCAGGTAAGGAGCAGCTGAACGTGGTCCGTGACACCATCAGGAAACAGCAGGAGCAGTGTTCGGGTCTTCAAGGTTTCCTCGTCTTCCACTCCTTCGGTGGTGGCACTGGCTCTGGCTTTGGCTCACTGCTGATGGAACACCTCTCACTCGACTACGGCAAGAAGTCCAAGCTCTGTTTCTCCATATATCCAGCACCTCAGGTAAGCAACCCAGCACCCCAGGTAAGCAACCGAGCGCCCCAGGTAAGCAACCCAGCGCCCCAGGTAAGCAACCCAGCGCCCCAGGTAAGCAACCCAGCGCCCCAAATAAGAAACCCAGCGTCCCAGGTAAACAACCCAGGGGGAAGGAGTATTGCCAAAAACTATAACCATTTGGGGGGTACTAGTGGTGGTGGTGATGATGCTAATTGGATGTTGGTAAATGAGTAAGACACTAAAAATAAGAGATAAGATAAAGATAAAGAGTTTATTTCTTTGCAAAGGTTACAATGTGTAATTACAATTTTGATTTGTTAAGTACGAAGTCACTATCATGCCGGGGCATTTAGGGCAGTGGTTCAACTAATGCGTTTCTTCATTGTCGAAACGTTTCGCCTGCGTAGCAGACTTCTTCAGTTGAATACTGGAGATAGTAGAAGGAATGGAAAGGTAGTTGTGGTGATGATGGTGACATTAGTTCAGGTAATGGTGGTGGTGACTGAGGGTAGTGGTGCTGGTTGGGGTGGTAATAGGGGTAGTTGTGGTGCTCCTTGAAGCACTAGTACAGGTAATAGTGGTGGTGCTAGTAGGGGAGGTGGTAGTCTCGTTAAGCTGAATAATTTACATATCACAAGAACTGTTTAGTTATTAAGTATTTTAAACAGAAAAAAGTCGCTACCATTATCATGTATTCTATGGCAGTATTACCATTAATAAACT
Organism: Cherax destructor; assembly: GCA_009830355.1. Classification (NCBI taxonomy): domain Eukaryota; kingdom Metazoa; phylum Arthropoda; class Malacostraca; order Decapoda; family Parastacidae; genus Cherax; species Cherax destructor. The sequence goes on along the minus strand of WNWK01000598.1, from coordinate 381,215 downwards.
TTCTTTACACTTATGTGATCATAGCATAACAACTCTTAGTTTGTATATTCAATGGTGTGAAAAAATCACAGTAAATTACAAGTAAGCTCATTACCCAACCTATTTAACAAACTAAGTTTTTTTTATGTGAATTGTAACAGTTGAGAAATAAGACACACTTACGAGAATATATTACTGGAGACAGTAGAAGAGGAGAGATAATTTTGAGGTGATCTATTCCTCTGCCTTCTATCAAGGCTGAGGGACACATGTGCATCACATAAGTGTTGCATATGTGTCTTATTCATCATCTTCAAGAGAAAGTGACATGATGGCATGTTGCAGGTGTCGACGGCAGTGGTGGAACCTTACAACTCCATTCTCTTCACACACACAACACTGGAACATTGTGATGTGGAGTTCATGGTTGATAACGAAGCTATCTACGACCTCTGCCAGAAGGGTCTACACATCTCCAGACCAACTTACACTAACCTCAACCGTATGATTGGTCAGGTGGTCTCCAGGTGAGTGTATCTAGAAAAAGATAGTTAGAAAGAATGAGTGGAAGCGAGGAAATGAAAATATCTACATGACTTGAAAGTACCTGAGTGTTAGTCGACTATTGCTGCAGGCATCCTACCACTGTTGCAATATATATCTTAATGCCAGGCTATGAAATAAGCTTAGTTAGGATAGCGTATTTTACTTTGCAATACATGTCAGTGACACTAGTCTGTATTTTAATGCTGCCTGTAGTTTGCCGTCTTCCACACCTCAGTTAGTTGCCCAGTTACGATAGATGTGTTGAAGAGTGTTGTTAGTGGCACACACAGTGCCTCTGCTTCCTCTCTCAGGATCCAAGGTTTAACGGTGTAAGGGAAAAACCCACTTTCTGTTCCAGCATCACCGCCTCACTGAGGTTCGACGGGGCGCTCAACGTTGATCTGACAGAGTTCCAGACCAACCTGGTGCCCTACCCAAGAATACACTTCCCTCTGGTAAGTCGCTGCAGCAGGTCCAACCTGATGGCTCTTTCCTTAAACTTTTTGTTGTAAAAAAAAGATTATTACGTTAATAATATAAGTGTCGCTGCTGGCACGCTCCTGCCTCACCTCAGTTGCTAGTACTGATACATGGCATAGCTACTGATGACGCACATATACAACAATAATAATTATAATAATAATAATAATAAATGTGACGTACTGTGTCTCGCCCCCAGGCCACGTACTCCCCGGTGGTGTCTACGGACAACGCCCAGCACGACAACTTCGACGTTCGTACAATCACCTCCAAATGTTTCGAACAGGACCAACAGATGGTACGAATTTCCAGCTTAAAAAAAGAAGTTCTGGTTTATAAACCCTCCTCCATTTTCCCTCTCAAAACACCGCATAATATTACAGTTCTCCAAACACTCACAGTCAGTTCGGATTATTATTATAATAAAAAAGAAGCGCTCAACCCACTAGGGTCATAAACCTCTACAATCAGCTCGGAGAGGAACATAATAAATAAAAATGACGGCGTTTCGGCCTTATCAGGACCATTATCATATGTGTGGATTAAACTTTTTATCCAATGCATTTCGCTTTGAAAATAACCTAAAATGTTCTGTTTAGTGGTTTCTTCAGGGGCGAAACGTTTGATTAATGAATGTCTTGATCAGTGCCATAAGTGTCTTTTACCTGATGGAAGGTTCTTAATCCAGGGAACTGTAGCGGTTTTCTCCTTTCTTCGGTTCAAATCTAATTCCTCCTCAGTATTCCACAAAAGCCTGATGACTCCGTCTACGGGCTTAGCGCTTCCCCAAGAACGTGTTAATAGCAACATACTCTTCCGCTCACAGGTAAAGTGCAATCCACTGGAAGGGAAGTACATGGCCTGCTGTCTCTTGTTCCGAGGAGATGTGGTTCCCAAGGACGTTAACGCCGCCATTGCAGAACTGCGAACCAAGAGAACCATCTCCTTCGTAGACTGGTGCCCTACCGGCTTCAAGGTAATGTTGAAAGACTATAAAATCACAGAACGCTTGGGGTTGAACCCATGGCAGGTGAATCCTGAAACTCTCAGGCTAGTGGTTAGCACACTGGCCTGCGATTTTTAGGTCTCACTTACCATTGGTTTGAACTCCATCCCTTCTGTGATTGGTTTACAATCGTGTTATTACGATTTCGTGAGTTTGAAAACCCTCTGTACACAAAAGCATAAGAATATAAGAGTGGAGGATCCCTGGAGCAGACTACTGGCCCATATTAGGCAGATCTTTCTCAAATCTAACTCTTCTATGTCTCTACTAAGAAAGCAGATGACTGTCATCTGCTTTCTCATGGACATCTCACGGACATGAATGGATGTATTTGAAATGGTCAGGGAGTCCCATGGCCGAAACGCCTTCACTAGAGTGAAGTGGACATGAATGCATTCACTGAGTGAATGCATTCATGTCCACTTACCTCTTTGACAGTCCTCTAGCGATCAACACTACTCTTGTGATGTTATTTGTTTTTAGGTGGGCATCAACTACCAGCCTCCCACTGTGGTTCCTGGCGGTGACTTAGCTAAGGTGGAGCGAGCAGTGTGTGTGCTCTCCAACACCACGGCCATCAAGGAAGCCTGGAAACGCCTTGATAGGAAGTTTGACCTGATGTTCTCTAAAAGAGCTTTTATTCACTGGTACGTCGGAGAAGGCATGGAAGAAGGTCAGTTTCCTTTCCCCAATTGCGTGTGTTTGTGTGTTAACCTATTTGCAACTGCCTATTCCTTCCAGAAAACATCACCTTGCAGGGGCTGGACTTCATCTTCTGATCCTTCAACTTAATTTTCAATGACATTATGTTATTCAGTTCACTTGAACTTACTTATGAAGGTGGAGTTTGTGTGCGCATTAACCTATTTGCACTTGCCCATTCCTTCCAAAAAAACACCACCTATTCTTTCTTTGCAGGGGCTGGATTTCAGCTTCTGAGCCTTCAACTTAATATTATTTGACTCATGTGTATTACTTACGAAAGTAGACTGTGTGTCGAGCCTTCCTTTGTTGTGTCCCCGTCCACTGTGCTTCCCTTCTTGGCGATTCATTCACTTTAGATATTCTTCCTAACGTCTCAATGTTTTGTTTTATTAACTCTCATCTGTGTTCCATTCATTCTGAACCTCAAGATTATAAATTATTATAAACATTCATTGGGAAGAGCTGAGTTCGTGAGGGATATACAGTGCCTGGAGAATAGGGAGGGTTACACTGATAATTTCTGGTGTCCCGTCAGTGGCTAAGCATCTACTGGCCTGATAACGGGATGCAAAGATAGTGTATACTGATAGTATATAAATATGACACAGACGATGCTGGTAATTGCATCTTTACTGTGAAGACGCTTCGTTTACCAGGGACTTTATCAGGTCACACAGAAAACAACAAGACGTGGGTATTTATAATTAGAGAGATCCTAAGGTGAAATAATGAGGCCATGTATAGTGATTTAATACTATTTCTTAACAAATAGATTAGCAACATTGCCATATATATTTTTCATATAATATACAATAAATGCTCTCAGGATCATTGACACTTCATCTCTAAAATCTTGATGATCTTGGTCAGGCTTCAGAAAGTGTCCATGAAGGTTTGTTGTTGTGTGTTTTAACCTCAGACAGACCTATAGTACAGATACCAGATTTTTTTAATTCGTAGTCCTCAAAAGTTATTTTTTAAGCTGTCAAATCATTTCATATATAGTGGAAGAAATGAAGATTGAGCACTAAAATTGAAGCAAGAATAACACAGCTCTCTAGATGGTAAACAAAGAAGCAGAATTACAGACAAGAATCTAGAGGAGAGATCGAGCCTTCCCGCCGGCCACCCCACAGCTTGACCTCCTATCTAAAGAACCCATGGTTCCAGACTTATGGGACACTCTGTATACCGTGACGGAAGGGTAAATTCCACGTAAAATGGAAAATAGAGGACAGAGCGGAATGGAATAGGAGTATATATATATATATATATATATATATATATATATATATATATATATATATATATATATATATATATATATATATATATATATTCATTCGTTTTTTAGTTTTTGTTAATATGGGGTTCACCTTTTCACTAATCAGCGTTTATGACACATGAAAATATATGAGAGTTGAAATATTAGGCAATAAATACAAAAAGAATTATGAACCTTCCCATAATATACATTTGTGTTTATTATTTATATTTTAATTGTATTAATTTATGTATATAGTTAATATTTTCTTTTAATATCCTCATAGATGTTGTTAATAAGATGTATTTTTTTTCCAATATTTATTGAGTTTCCAAGTGATTATTAATGTGGAGTTCCTGAGGGTGAACACTGTACAGTCGTGCCATCTGTGTTCAGTGTCAGTGTCGCTCTCACACACTCTGTTATGTCATCACAACACCTGCGTCCCACACTCCCTCAGCTGCTTTCACATACTCTCACACACTCGCTTTCACATATACTCTCTCACACTCACACTCGCTTTCACATATACTCTCCCACTCGCTATCACGTTTAACCTCGCTCACACACACACTCACTTCCACATATACTCTCTTACTCACATATATTTCATTATATCATAATAACACCTTCACTTACACATTCTCCCCACTAACACTCTTCATTATGTCGCCCCAACACCTCCTTCCCACACTCCCTCACAACACCTTCAGGAGAGTTCGCTGAGGCTCGGGAAGACACTGCCGCCTTGGAGATGGACTACTACGAGGTGGAAGCAAGTTCAACAGAACCGGGAGAGTCTGAGAACGAGGACTACTGAGTTCTTCAATTTTCATCTCCCCCTCTCTCTCCTCTCTTGGATCCTCATATACCCGACCCACTGGTGATTACAAAGAGTGACCTGCAAACGTCCCCACAAGAGTACAGTACTGGTTGCTCTCACCCCTTACACCTGCTAATTCTACCCACCCACCTACTCAGTCACTGTCTTCACAGAAGAATGTTCTTGTGATCATTATTTGTTTTATGTATTCGACACCGTGGCTTTCAGCTAGTCACTTATGCATTTTTTTCAGAACTAGCAGAGCTACGCGTAAATTTTGGTTTTAATGTGTTGAGTCTCATCAGCAGCGGTGTATACAGCAACATCTGCAAGACTCACATGTGTTCACGTGGAGAATGTTCACCCCCACATGCACACGTTTGACACATATCACATAGCATACTCAATAAGCAAAAAGACATTTCACAGAATAATCTTTTACCGGGACAAATCACTCTACACAGAGAGAAACGTCATGCAAATTAAGGTCTGTTCTTCAACATGTGACCTTGCTTTATTATTGTCGCCACATAGCATAATGTGACCTCTGTTCCCTAGTAGCTTTCTAAAAAAAAATTACGCGGAAATCACCAAATGGAGGTGTCTGCTATCTGGGCTCCACCTTTACATAGCAAATAATGCAGAAACGTCACAGGGTGAAGGAGATTTTGCGTGGGAACCAGTGTTTGGTGAAGGTAGTTTGGTAGAAAGTAAAGTTCACGACCTTGTGGTTATTCTTTAGTTTCCCCAAAATTTATTTTTACTCCAAATATACATATGTGAATGTGTACCCTGATACGTACTCATATACCACTCATGTATATTTATATACTATGCATATATACGTACATAAAGACTTACCACAATTTCAAGATAAACTTTAAAATTATTGCTACGAACCAATGTCATCATATCACATTATCGAGATGAGCTATGTCTCTCAGTGTATACACACTGAGAGTATATACACTGAGAGCATATACACAAAGAGTATATACACTGAGAGTTTACTATAATCCCAATTTTAGAGATTAAGGTATTATTGACCCTCGTATAGTCAAGGTTATAAACTTCATGAACCAATGTCACCAACGTTGTTAGGTACGCGTGTAAAGTATGCATGCATAAGTTTGAGTAATCCACCATGCAACATTCACGAGTGTGTTATTGCAAGTTGCAACTCCAGCAACGAGTGATTCAACATTGTTAATGCAACATTGACAAAACAGTTTGTGTTCTTCACTGCATAATGATTTTCAGTGTATTTTTTTTCATTGTTTTTAACTTGCATGAAATGAAAAATGAAAAATCTTGATTGTATTTTATATGAAAAGAAAAAAAATATTGATATTATTTAATATTTTTTACTTATATACAGCTTGTCTTACGGAAATTGTAGTCCTTGATTGTCTCTGTAGATTCTTCCTTTCTCATACATTGTTAAATATTCCAAACTTCAGAACACTCGTGACTTGACCTCATTTTTATCTCCCCCTCTCCTTATCTCTTCTCCTTTCCTATATTTTCTTGCCTTTCCTGTCTCCTGCCTAGGTGGGTTCTGTACTATGGGGGTTTGTCCTACCTCCGTGGACTCTCCTGTAGTGCTCCTCTGTTGTCCTCTTTCTTAGATTACCTCCGATATTACTACTATTTCTTCACTTACACACCACTCTGTGACGCCTTTATATATATATATATATATATATATATATATATATATATATATATATATATATATATATATATATATATATATATATATATATATATATAATGTATATATATATATATATATATATATATATATATATATATATATATATATATATATATGCATAGACAGATAGATATGAGAGGTCTCAGTGTATAGGTGAGGTGGGACTGACACCCTCAACACACGTAGGGCGATACTTCACAAACGTCTTGGGAATGTTTTACGAGGCCTCAGTATCACTGCCACACTTATCATGCTTGTCACTGTGTACTGCTGTTCAAAAACTATGCCCAGAACATGCATTCTTTTGTCAATATTTCTAGAGTATCCCAGTTTCACATAGATGTTGTAAATAGTGTGAAAAAAAAGATGCTTTTGTACAGCTACTGTACATAAGTGTTTTTTTTTTCCATGTGTCAGTATCACCATAGCATTCACTTACTGTAAATCTTTGTATTGAAAGGAGCTGATTAGCCTCACTTTTTGCTAACTACCTTCTAGTTTTTTGTCTAAAGGTGTGTGTAAACACGCATGAAAGCGCTCAGATATTTCCCTTATTTTATCACTGTGGTATTTTTTGTAATATTAATTCTTTCGATATTTTAAGCTTTGATGAATAAGATACATGTGCAAAAATTTGGGTATCTTCATTGCACATGTATCTTGCTGATCAACTCACTGGTAGTGCAAGCAATCAGTAATATAAACCACGGAACGGACGGGAATTAAATATATGGCAAATGAGTTTTAAAATTCCAGGGCAGCTGGCCGAGTGGTTAGCGCACAGGCCTGGAGTTTTCTAAATCACTTGCCATTGGTTCAGTCCCCACCCGTTCCATGGTTTGTTTGCAATTGTGTTATTACGATTTAATAAGTGAATCGGTGATATAAATTAATGGCTTCGTTTATTATTTCAGGGGAATTTTCAGAGGCCCGGGAAGATTTGGCAGCCCTGGAGATGGACTACGAGGAAGTGGAGGAAAACCCTGGCTCTGAGGAGGAAGAAGAAGGTGAAGGCTACGAGTACTAACTTGAGAGAGAATTATCAACACTTGAAACCACTTTCTTCGTGCTGAAAAGCGAGTACCAACAGCTGTGATGGGTCAGAGACCAACCTCAGGTTGCCAGATCGAGAAATCGTACAGTACTAGACTGGGGTTATAACTGGCAACTCTCATGCTGTAACCACGTTATTACCCCCTGTATTACAAGTACTACTAACAACTTGGCAATCAACAGTTCTAGGGGGAAAGAATGTGTTAGTATGGTGTCCCTGCATGTCACAAGACAGAAGGAATCATAGGTGGTAGGTCACAGAATACTTTAATTGAAGTAAAGCCATTTACCACTAATCCTGAATGCCTCAGCGTGTTATAAAAGTATGATTATGGCAATCATTCATTCCGTCTCATTCCTCAGGATGAAGTAACAGTTGCCGTTGTTACTTCAGTAAAGAATAAGAACATAAACCCATAGCTTCCCTAAATGAGAAAAAGGATAAAGTTTTTTTTAAGCCTATTCTGATACAATTTATACAATACTTAGTGTAATATCAGTGTATTTATTCATTACTCTGTATTAATTTTTACATCGGTACATATATGCAGCTAAATAGGTCATCTCAATTTAAATTCTGACATGATTGTCCTGTTATCCATCATCTTGAGATGATACAGAGAGTGATGCTGAGATACGTAACTTACCACCCCAGAGATACCTAAAATATTATAGTCTAATGTGTAAACAATGTATAGCCTTATTTAGAAGACATACCTATTACTCTTTTTTCAGGTATGGAATATTTCTCATTACGGTTTTAACAACTAGACACCCATCATCTCCCGTTTCTACAGGTTTATTAATATTTCTCAGCAGTTCACATGCTTAGAAAATATAAATGATTCTGATGATGCTAATACTGTACAGTATTAATGAAAGCAGTGTATCCCAAATGTGGCTTCAGCGTTATAAATAGAATCTTGTAATTACTGTTCTATAGCTGTATAAATATGTAATTGTTCTGGCGATACATGAATGACATATATGTGTATATGTAAATATATATATATATATATATATATATATATATATATATATATATATATATATATATATATATATATATATATATATATATATATATATATATTATATATATATAATCTTTATATTCATTAAGTTTTTCACAGTACAGATAAATCTTATTTACAGTGTAAATTTAGCTAACCGCTGATTATCAAAATACCACTGTAAATGCTTAGTCTCTTCTACAGCAAATAGGCTCCAATATGTTGGATATAACTACGTAATATTTGCCTTTTGATACGTTGCTAAACGATGTTGTTATGTGATCCAATTTCTCCCTGTTACATCGTCTGTGATATTATCCGTCCAAATTTTGGCAAACTGTTTTGATTATTCAAGTATTTATGTTTTTTTTTTTGAAGAATATGTCTCGCTGAAGAATAAAAAGACAAAATATTACTGGAACAATCCACTAATAATAACTCTAAGAGAAAACTTTAGAAGACGTTTCGGTCTATATGAAGTCGGGCTGAAACATCGTTTTAAGTTTTACCACTATATTGTGTGTGTGGTAGTTTAATATGTTTTATAATTCATTTATAAACAATAGTTTACCACTGCCAGCGGCTAGTCAAAACAACGGTACTTGAAGATTTATGCAAAACAACCACGGAGAGAGTTGAATGACAGCTCTAGGTATTTCGTGTCAGAATCAACACATCTTCAGAAGCCTGGTACTTCTTCAGGAGCTTGCAATGTTGCAGAAATGAGTAGGAAGTCAGGTAGATTCGTTCAAGGGACTACCTGGACATCCTACGGATTTCTGCAACATTGCAAGCTCCTGAAGATGCGTTGATTGCAACGCGAAAAGCCTAGAACTATCAATCAACTCCCCCCGTGGTTGATTTGCATCTTGTATCGCTTGTTCGCGATTATTGCATAATGAAAATACGTGGTATTTCACTCGTAGGAGGCCCCTAGTTGGTACTCTCATAGTTGCAACCGTCTTATTTGCATATTATGTCTGTAGTAAACGATAACTCGGGGCCTCCTACGAGTGAAACACCCTGTGTATATATTACTGCACTGAATACAGTCAGACTTTCCCACTGTTGATAGTTGCTTATCTCTGTTTTTCCTGCCTACGCCTGGCCGCTTGATGCACACTAAGACATACAATCCCTCTGAAGCCTCTCGGGTGAATTAAAATTTCTTTAAGCTGGGTCAAGTATTTATCTCCAAAGGTCTTTTTCTCAAGTTATGTCCAACTGATGTTTCTTGGACAAATAAGTCACAATACCGTGGCTGCAACAATACCGTGGCTGCAACAATTCTAAAATAGATAAATGATTCAGAGAACCGATTGTTGATAAATTAGACACATATGAAACACTTGGGTATCTTTATTGAGGAAACGTTTCGCCCCACAGTGGCTTCATCAGTCCATACAAAGGAGAAAGGTGAAGATCAGAAGGAGTTTGAGGTAATCAGTCCTGGAGTCGACTCCAGACTGAGAGACTGATTACCTCAACCTCCTTCTGATCTTCACTATTCTCCTTTGCATAGGACTGATGAAGCCACTGTGTGGCGAAACATTTCCGCAATAAAGACACCCCAGTGTCGCACACGTGTCTAATTTATCAATTCGAAAATAACCCACTTTTAGGAGAGGAAACGTGCGACAACGTTTCGGTGCCTTCCAGGACCATTATCACTGGCTTAAGAACTCACAGTTAAGACATTTGATTATTTTACTTCCTAAATCCATCTCCACTTGATACATTTTTTTTCCGTTGTAAGCAACTTACTGTTGTGTATATAAGAATATATCTCTCTGATGCATCTCGTTTTAATAATCTCAATTACATCCTCTTTAAAAAGCCCATCTCATTGAAATTGAAGATAATATTTCAAAGAGAAATGCCCATTGATGCTTCAAAGACATTTTCAAAATCAGTTTTTATAGCATTTTCAGGAGCAATTTTAAAATTAGTTGTAAAAGCAACTTCAAAAACAAGTGTCAAAATCAATATTCCAGTTGGAACATTGATACCACAGTGTAGAAAGACACTGCATCAATCTGACTACACTGTAACACTGCATCGCCACTCTGTACAGTCAGATGTGTAATAAACAGTAAATCTGACTACCACTTTATTGACCACTTTATTGTTTTTATTGATTCTTCAAGAAAAAGGAAGGAAGAGGAGGGGTCCTTAGTCGCCTCCATGCCGGGGAATTATTCTTGTTCCAGTGGCTAACGCTTCGGTCTGGACTTTTAGGATTCTCTGATCGCGGGTTCTAACCCCACCCGTGGTATGGTTTGCCTTTGGTAATGAATGTTATGTGAAGTTAGTCCATCATCCATTTTCTGTATTGACGACAATTGTCTCAGTTTACGCCACAAGTCAACGTGTCCCAAGGACCATCTGCATTGATGATAGTAAGTTTATTTAGGTATAGGCACACATTAGTACACTTACACAAATTATCATACATAGTAACATATGTGTAAATTACCCAGGATAACCACGAAAAGAGGTCAGACAAAGTGAATTATATCTATTGGGGTCCTTGTTATATCTTATTTAAACCTTAAAAGTTAAGACAGCTAAGTAACTCAACTGTGTGAATTATGACCCTTGTACCAGCCTCATTATCGGTGTCACCATCACCTTGTACCAGCCTCATTATCGGTGTTACCAACACCTTGTACCAGCCTCATCATCGGTGTTACCAACACCTTGTACCAGCCTCATCATCGGTGTTATCAACACCTTGTACCAGCCTCATTATCGGTATTATCAACACCTTGTACCAGCCTCATTATCGGTATTATCAACACCTTGTACCAGCCTCATTATCGGTATTATCAACACCTTGTACCAGCCTCATTATCGGTATTATCAACACCTTGTACCAGCCTCATTATCGGTATTATCAACACCTTGTACCAGCCTCATCATCGGTGTTACCAACACCTTGTACCAGCCTCATTATCGGTATTATCAACACCTTGTACCAGCCTCATTATCGGTATTACCAACACCTTGTACCAGCCTCATTATCGGTATTATCAACACCTTGTACCAGCCTCATTATCGGTATTATCAACACCTTGTACCAGCCTCATTATCGGTATTATCAACACCTTGTACCAGCCTCATTATCGGTATTATCAACACCTTGTACCAGCCTCATTATCGGTATTATCAACACCTTGTACCAGCCTCATCATCGGTGTTACCAACACCTTGTACCAGCCTCATTATCGGTATTATCAACACCTTGTACCAGCCTCATCATCGGTGTCACCAACACCTTGATACTCTTGGGTGTGCACCAGCTCTGCCAGTGACACCAGTTACATTCCAGAAGCCCCGACTGTCTTACAGTCTGGAAGGACGCTTGTGAGAATGTGTATTGTCATATAAACAAAGGACCATCATTATATAATGATTCCTCGTTCTCTTCGGTTGGCAATACACTCGACTCACACACTGAGTGTCCGTGGTTCAATACCCGGCATGGGTGGAAATGTTGAGCATGTTTACTTACACCTGCTGTCCATGTTCACCTAGCAGTAAGTAGGTACCTGGGTGTTAGCAGACTGGTGTGGGTCGCATCCTGGGGGACAAGAATGAAAGACCCCCATTGGAAATAAGACAGACAGTCCTCGATGACGCACTGACTTTACTGGGTTGTCCTGGGTGGTTAACCCTCCCCCGGGTTAAAAATCCCAACAAATCTTATCTTTTCTAGGCCTATTCAGCGAGTTGAAGTACAGCTCTGCGTCTTCTTATATTGTAAATGGTATGCAACATCGACAAGATGAAGAGTAAAATAAAAGTGCAACACTTTGGTATATTTATGGCTTCATCAGTCGAATACACAGGGAATTTCAATAATATAGACAGTGGAGTGGAGAGGTAATTTTGAGGTAATCAGTCCCTTGGCCTTAATATTAATTTTATTTAGATACAGTTACACATAAATACAGTTACATAAATTATTATACTTAGTACATGTGTAAATTACATAGGATAACCCATAAAAAGTCAGACAAAGTGACTTATTTCCACTGTGGTCCTTGATAGAAGTTTGTCAGGCTCTTATGTCTGTTGTGTGCATTGAAGCACAGGGCGCCTGAGTGCCTGCGCACAGGGACGGCCTTCTCTAGGATAGCACTGCGACCTAAACACATCTAGTTAGCTAACCCGCATCACATTATGTATTATTATTATCATGGGGGATCACTAAACCCGTAGGAATTATACAGCGCCTGTGGGGGGGGATATGGAAGGCATTCAGGCTTAATTCAGGGAACTAGAGCACACATCCAGTCCCCTAGATCAAGAGCCCCTTGAGGGATATTCACATCACAGCGATACGATTTTTAACATTGCATGCAGTCTACCCTCCATGTGTTTTCTTTCGTAGTGGCTATAATGAACATTCCATCCGAGAGATGGCGTGGCTTGCACCCCAGCCTGCGGCGCCTCAGTGTGTGTATGACCTGTGTAGTATAAGGGTGTATGTGTGCCATCACTTAATGTGTCTATTGAAGGGGTTAGCTACTATAGCCCCGACCCATACCATGGGATGAGGGAAGGAAAATTACCTCTAAGGACTGTACTTCAGAATTTTATTAACCATGTGGATAGTCTAGAAGGCAAGAGGAACGAGGGTGATGGTCAGTACGAAGTGGAGTTCCAGGTGAGAATGATACCCAGGCGTCGCTGCCCACATACCTTGATCTAGTTCATACCCGTGCCTCTCACGCACATTTAAACGTTTCCCCGGATGCCCTCCTTCATCCATGTGCTCCGTGGTCACCTCAGTGGAGCATGTCATGCTTCAGTAGCTGGGGGATCCCCATCACTCGTGTGGGCAAGCACAAGCACTTGAATGTATAAGAGAGATTTGTACCAAATATTTTCAGAGCTTCCTAGAACACTGATGGATTTCTGAGTGACTGTTCAAGACTGACTTATGGAGATACCTTTCTATGTGTGTGTGTGAGGGCTGAACCCGAGCAGGTAAAGACACACAGGTGCGCTTACGTAGGCCTCCCTAAGCCTACCTGCACGTGGTCTTTTATTTTTTTTTTGAAACCTCTTTAGCATTTCTCAGTCTGATAATGACGTGGATTTTTTTTTTTTTGCGTACGCATAGCCTGCATTAACATTTTTTTTCTCTGATTCTTCAATAAAAAGATAATGAAACATACTAACCTTTAACTTGAATAATAATAAATAATAATAATAATAATAATAATAATAATAATAATAATAATGAAAACAACAATAATGATTTTTTTTTACTTTTTTGACAAATTAATTTAATGGTTCCAACAAATACCTAATTTGTTTATGTTAACGGTAAATTATATATATTAAACCCAAGAAAACCCAACAAATTGGCTCATTTCCATTGTGATTATTCTTTAGATGTTGTTATGAAAGTGTATGGAAATACAGCTGATAGTTAATATTTGTGTATAGAAATAAAGTGGTAATTTTAAAGGCGAGTTTGCAATACTAACAAATGGAAAAAAAAGACACATGCAGTATAATGGGACTCCTTATTGACAACGTTTCGCCCACATAGTGGGCTTCATCAAGTCACAAACAGACGTAGACAAATAGTGTAATACCAGAGGAGTAAACAAGGCATGTGTCACCATCACTTAATTGGAATTTAGACATCAAATACAAAAAAAAATACAGTATTTTATGTGAAACGTTTCGCTCCTGGGATCCTTTAGTAAGTTTATTTACGTACAGGTACACATAAATACAATTATCATACATAGTATAAATTACATAAGGTAACCCACTGGGGTCCTTGACTGGGATTATACTATAACAAATACTGACTGATACCAATACTCCAGTTTAGGCTGATACCAATACTCCAGTTTAGGCTGATACCAATACTCCAGTTTAGGCTGATACCAAAACTCCAGTTTAGGCTGATACCAACACTCCAGTTTAGGCTGATACCAACACTCCAGTTTAAGCTGATACCAATGTTATCAAAGTTAGCCAATACCCATCGATGCTGATACCATCAAAATTAATCGATACCATTTTAGACCCCAGGGACAAAAATTCAGTAAGTTTATATAGGTACAGTTATACAGGTTCAGGTGAACATATTTATCATGCAGCGAAAATTTTCTATATTTTGCATCTCATGGACTCCATTGTAAATAAGTCATTTAATCCGAATTTTTTTGGGGTTATCCTCGGTAATTTACACTGTTAATTGTGCTTAACTGTGCTTAAATAAACTTGTCTATCTCTTTTCCTACCAAAGAAGTCAGTTGTGTATGTAAGAAAAATGGCATTTCTCTTTGGTCATAAATTTCGTATCATTGCTGATGCACATCGACTGTAATGGAAATATATCACACTTGTTTTTTTCCCCCTCAATTTATGCATGGGATTCTAATATGTCTATTGCAACTGCATAAATGTGTAGCGCTCTGGAAATCATGTGTGTGGTGAAAGTTTATTTTTGTAATATTCCTGATGAAGGACCCATAGGCAGAGAATGTCTTCACAGAACCATGAAGATTTTACAGTTGAGAGTGATGATTCTCTCTCTCTCTCTCCTCTCTCTCTCTCTCTCTCTCTCTCTTCTCTCTCTCTCTCTCTCTCTCTCTCTCTCTCTCTCTCTCTCTCTTTTTTTCTCTCTCTCTCTCTGTCTTCTCTGTCTGTCTCTCTCTCTGTCTCTCTCTGTCTCTCTCTCTCTCTCTGTCTCTCTCTGTCTCTCTCTCTGTCTCTGTCTCTCTCTCTGTCTCTGTCTCTGTCTCTTCTCTCTCTGTCTCTCTCTCTCTGTCTGTCTCTCTCTCTGTCTGTCTGTCTGTCTCTCTCTCTCTCTCTCTCTCTCTCTCTCTCTCTCTCTCTCTCTCTCTCTCTCTCTCTCTCTCTCTCTCTCTCTCTCTCTCTCTCTCTCTGTGTTTTCGAGAAAGTTATTTACGTTCTGCTTTAAGCAAAATTTTAATGGCAGAACAAAAAAGCCCTTTTCGCACATTTTCCATTCTACCATTGGTCGGCTTACACCCATTATACCACATATATTTTATTTTTAATTTTGATCGAGAACCCGGCGAACCCATCCTTATTTAGATACTGTAGTAGAGTAAAAAAAAAAAAGAGCTTTTATCTAAGAAGTATCAAATTCTAAAAGGTTTTCTTCTTTAGGGAGAAATCTTCATTAGACCCGATTTAAATCCACTGGGATCCCATAATATATCAACTAGGGACGTGTCAAAGTATCGGTATGGATCTAAAATTGAGTATCGGTATCAGTATCGGCAAGAAGATTTGGTATTAACGAAAAAAAAATTGGCGTCTCGTATTGTATTAACGAAAAATATGTCCATAATGTATTAATGAGAAAAGAGTAGAGTGGGGAAGGGGGGTCATTAAAGTATAAACGGGAAATAAAATTAGGGGGGTCCATTAAAGTTTTAATGGAAAAAAAAATATTCTACATCAATAGCCTGATGGATGAGGCAGTCATCAGGACCCCTCGGGAGAAAAACATAAACACCCGACACATGTCACAGGTAAATCACAGGTAAAAATAGCTGGGCTGACGAGACCAGTTAGGAACTTCGAGTACGTGATCTAGTACAGATATTTTGTATTTTAAACCTGCCTGTATTGACTGGTGGCTCAGACTGCATAACACTGGCTGATACGAGGAAGGTTCATAGGGTATTAAATGCCCAGGGAGGGGCAAGGCCGCGGGCAGGCCCCTTCCCCCTTTGCCTCCCTTCCCTCCCCCCCCCTACAAACAAAACTGCCCGCATTAGTATTCAGTAGATGTGTTCTTACCGTAACTTGTTGCATCCTTCCTTCAGGCTCTGGTCCAAATGATTTACACACAAACACACACACACACACACACACATAGTATATATATATATATATATATATATATATATATATATACTATATCGTGCCGAATAGGTAAAACTGGTCAATTAGCAAAATCTCATTTAAAATTAAGTCCTTTCTAAAATTTTCTCTTATACTTTTAAAGATATATATTTTTCATTTATGTTAATATAAAAATTAATAATTTTGTACCAAAAGAACCTTAGAAAAGGTACCTAACCTTATTATAACAAGTTCAATTTAATTTAGCCTAATCCAACTAAATATATTTTAGATAAGTTTACAATTTAATAATAAATAAACACAATGAAATATAGGTTTTTTTTCTGTTTCGTTAACTATATGAGTTTAAGGGGAGGAATGAACTCTAGCTCTTGACCCTTCTAGAAGTGAGGGTGCCTTCATGCAGGTGAAGGACTCTTGATCCAAGTAATTGAGACATGAGCTGCACATTGAATCAAACCTGAAGTCTCCCAGCTCAGGCTGACACACCTCGCTACTAGCACTACTTCGCCTACATCTACAGGTACAACACATGGGACAGACAGGAGAGTACTTGGACGTTGACACCGAGGTTATCGCTTCTCACTCTAAATTAAAGACAGTCATGTATTATTTTGGTGTACGAGTCAAGGTATGTGGAGGCTTCCCCCGCTCTCCACTCCTTCACAAACAAGGAAAGGCGAGGATGGGGAGATGGGAAAGGAGAGTAAGAAGAGAAGCATAAAAAAAGAAGAGTAAAGCGAGCAAGAAATAAGAACGGAATGAAATGAAAAGAGGAGAATGAGTTGAAGATAAAGGCAAGAATAAGCACATAAGAATGAAGGAAGACTGCAGCAGGCGTACTGGCCCATAGAAGTCAGGATGGAATGGTCGAAAAGGAAGGAATGTATAGGGAAGGAGGACGACAGTAAGCCATGGAGGGGAGGAAGTGAGTTGGGAGGATAATTACACTGTGTGACGCAGTAAACCCGTGTTAGTCATTCAAGGCAATTACCATTGAAGACTCGAGCCTGTCTCCACTGACAACCACGCTCTCTAACTATACCTACCCAGTGTATTGCTTCAGTATCGATACTTAGAAGCTTTATTCACCTTCATCTCATTTTTCAGTATCCTTTTTAAATCCGAATTTGTCAAATCTGAAGTCATGTGGAGTCCCTCGATCTGTATTCCCTGGGATGATTACATCTACTCCAGGCTAAGGGACTGATTACCTCAAGCAACAGGTGTAGTAGTGAAATGAAGATGTGATCAGTCCAACCTTGGAGAAATAGTATTTGGAATAGTCAGTTCTTCAGCCTGAATAAGAGTTCAGCTCTTCTCTAGGCTGAGGGACTGACCACCTCAAATACTATTTCTCCAAAGTTGATGGACTGATTACGTCTTCATTTCACTACTATATCGACTGCCTCTGTATTTGACTGAAGAAGCCTACTGTGTTGGAGAAACGTTGCAATAGCAAAGATACCCAACTGTTGCAAATGTGACTTACTCATGAACCCAGTCGTTGCCGGTCTGATTCGTCATCGTCAATGAGGTTGAGTTTGAAAGAGTAGTTGAGTAGAGACAGCGGTCAACCTTCGTCTGCTGGGAAGCCATAGACAGATTTCTATCTCAAAAAAATATTACATTTCTACGGAACGCTAAACCAGTAGGGATCATGTAGCGCTTGGGGAATGGGAAGTAATCCGATTCGATCCAAGAGGAGGGTTAATCTACGTTCTTAGATCAAGAGCCCTTCACCGGCATCAAGGACCAAAAAAATAAAGGAATATAAAGAACAGCGAGCCAATGTTATCAGGAGTGAAAGAGTATTGTAAGGAGAATTGGAGAAGGAATGGAGGGGAAGGAGAATTGGAGGAGAGGATAGAATGGAAGAGAGGACGAAATAGATGAATGGAAAGAATGGAGGAGAAAAATATAGGAGGGGAGTAAGGGGTGGAAGAACAGAAAAAGATATAATGAAAGAAAAGGAATGTAAAAAAAAGAAGGAATGGAGAAGGAAGAAAGGAGGGAGGATTAAGGGACATATCCAGAGGACTCTTGAAGTTGAAGACTTGATCTAAGACACTGTCAGTGTCCAGCCCTTTCATTGACTCAAAGATGAATCCTCTTCAATACACAGGAATAAAGAAGTGTCACAATGACTTACACCTCACACACAGTGACGGAGTATAGCTCCTGTCCCTCTGCCAATGAATCTGGAATAACTATTGAAAGGCCGTAACTCTTCGCTCCAAATGAAAACAGCATCCAGCAGCTCTCCCATTATGCCATGAGGAACTAGCAAAGAGATCTTCCATCATGGTAATGGAAACACTTGGGCAACATTTGATAATCTTTATTCTGGAAACGTTTCGCCAGCCAGTGGCTTCTTGAGCCCAAAACACACAACGGTAAAAGATAAGAAGTTTGCGGTAATCAGTCCTCAGCCATCAGTCCGGTAATCTTGATTTACACAAATCTCGAGGCGTGACACACAACGATGATAGTGCTTCCCTGAATGCTTACCAGGTGTATAATGAAGGAAAAACTTGAAATAATATACAATGAAAATAAAATTTTGAAATGGTAAATTAAAAAAAATATATATATAGGAATTGAGGCAACAATAGGTCCTTGAACTTACTGATGTAATAATATTTATCTTTACAAGTACATAATACAACTTGTACAGACCATAGCTGACATCAGTGACATACTATATAGAAAGACCTTGGTTATGCAGAGCATTTCTGGCAAATTAGGTTAATTTTGTCCCCTGGATGCGACTCACACCAGTCGGCTAACACCCAGGTACCTATTTTACTGGTGTCTTGAGGAAATACGCCTGATGTTTCCACCCGTACCGGGGATCGAACCAGGACTTCAGTGTGTGACCTGAGTGCGCTACCAACCGAGCTAGGGGACGCCTCATGATTACGTTATCTCTTAATTAAACTTGAACAGTAGGTAATTGTACTTAACTGACGGCTGACGTTAAATGTGCCACACGACACGTGAGTATAAAGTCTTAGTCGTATGGTGACCCGCCACTGGTGTTTTTGTCATCTGACCGAGGCCTTCCACTGGCTTACCGGTCCACCCCTTTAAAAAAAATATTTTTAAGAACATAAAGGAGGAACACTGCAGGAGGCCTACTGGTGTGACTATACCAGAGGCTCGCCAAGCGTCAGTCTCAGATACACTCTGGCAAGAGTGGATCTCGGTCCTCCCCGCTGTTAGGAAGAAAACTATGGGGGTGACTTACCTGTGGTGGGGTGTAAACAGTTCATTACCATTGTAACTTGTTCAGCTATCAAAACTTTGGGACCCAGTCCCTGTACCCATTATGTACCTCTGTAATCTTTTGACTACCGCCCACAGGATGGGTATGAGGTGCATAATAAAGATATTAGAGTAAATTGTGGTGGGGGGGTTGTGCAGGTCACCCCCATTCCCGTCAGTATCATTACCATAATACAGTACCGATAAGTTGGGGGTGTTAGACACACGTGTATTAAGGAGACCCAAGTGTTACACATGTGTAGTAAAGATACCCAGGTGTTACACATATGCAGTACAGATACCCAGGTGTTACACATATGCAGTAAAGATACCCAGGTGTTACACATGTGCAGTACAGATACTCAGGTGTTACACATAGGCAATAAAGATATCCAGGTATTATACATGTGCAGTAGAGATACCCAGGTGTTGCACATATGCAGTACAGATACCCGGGTGTTACACACATGCAACAGAGATACCCCATGTGTTGCACATGTGAATTAAAAATACCCAGGTGTTGCACATGTGAATTAAAAATACCCAGGTGTTGCACACGTGTCTCAATTCCCCAGTCAGTACCCAAGCTTAAAACTACCGCTATTGCCTGTGAACTATTATACCTGCGTTGTATAACTGCTACACTTTAAATAATGTAACAAGTATAGATGCCCCCTCATAGCAGGTTCCTTCATGCGTTACTTCCCAGAAATGAGCTTGAGTGCCTTCCATCCTCCTTGACCCATACTGTTAGTTACTCACAAAAGGGGGTGAATGTTTATTATAACTGATTACTTTTTATTAGCTACCAGTTACTGGCAAGTATAACTGCCTCCCTGGATGGTTATGTACCAACCTAGTACCTGTGTGCATGTTTCATACTTGTATGGCAGGATGGTGGTACCTCCCTGGAGGGTTACCTACCAGTCTACTACCCACTCTCATATATTTACATATAATCAATCTACCAATAACGAAATTGCGTAAAATTGGCAGCGGGGAGAATTTCCTCTTCCGAGAAGAGCGTGCGATTACTAATGCTCTAAACGGCTACGACATTTCGCGCTGCCAGACGAAAAAAGCCTGTTTATGCAATTTTCGTTATTAACAATTAACCATAGGTAAGAAATATATAATAACATTGCCTTCAGAATAATAACATTGCCTTCAGAGCGTGCATAAATTGACGTGTTATAGAAAGACACCGGAGTAATTTCGTTGTAAAATGAACGCTTATTATGCAACGAGAACGAGTTGCATATTGCAGGAACAAAGAAGTCTTGAGGGGTGGACCAGACGAGTTCTTGCAGTGGGTGGCTGATCAGGCGGGCTGTGATGGCCTGCGGCCAGCATACAGTAGCCAGGTTAATTATTGAGGTAAATGCTAAGTCTCACCCACCTGTGTGGGTGTGTGTACTCATTTGTGGTTGCAGGGGTCGAGACTCAGCTCCTGGTCCCGTGAAGTGTGTGTGTATGGACCCTCCAAGGATGGGGGGAGGACCTTACCTTTACCTTTAATATACCTTTGATGAGTTTCCAGAGCTTCTCTACTCCCGGAACCCAGCCATGGGCCAGGCTCGTCTGGTGCTTGCCTGGTCAACCAGGCTGTTGCTGTTGGTGGCCCGCTGCTCCACATATCCACTGAAGCTACCCTCTCCCCTTCCTCGAATCAAACCTCATCACCTCCAGTTCCCCATTTGCGAGATGATTTACAAGGGTTAAACGTCCCATAATAATAATAATAATAATTAATAATAATAAATAATAGTGTGTGCAGAAAGTGCAAATCGGTCACAAATAAAAGCCTGTTCTATATAATTCGCTTTTTGTTCGTATTGTTATCATGTTGTATAATGTTATCAATGCCTGATAACAATAGCTCTCGTACCTTGATATTTTTTTGGAGGGGAGGAGACAGGTTTAGATACATCCGCAGTGTGTGGCTTCCATGGTCTGATATTTACGCAGTGGGAACACCCGCAGTGTGCTGCTACACTATTCTATATGATAGTTTAAGTAAAAGGACACAAATGCAACTAATGAGACATTTTATTGTGGCAACGTTTCGCTCTCCAGGAGCTTTTTCAAGCCGTTACAAGCGATACATGGACACACAGGGTATATATATACTCTCAAAGTGAGGTATAATACTAGTGGTGGTGGTAGTAGTGATATAAGTTGTAGTAGTAATACAATAAGGTAGAACAATCAACTTGCACATGAGTAAAAGGTGCAAGTTGATTGTTCTACCTTATTGTATTACTATTACTCCTACAACTTATATCACTACTACTTCTACCACCACTAGTATTACACCTCACTTGGAGAGTATATATATACCCTCTGTGTCCATATATAGTTTGTAACGGCTTAACAAAGCTCCTGGAGAGCGAAACGTTGCCACAATAAAATGTCTCATTAGTTGCATTTGTGTCCTTTTACTTAACATATTGTCGGTAATTCTACCAATATTAATATATATGATAGTTACATTGTGGGAACACCCGCAGTGTGCTGCTACACTATTCTATATGATAGTTACATTGTGGGAACAAAAGATAGTTGTGTTTTCCTGTCATATTCCATTACATAGGATGGGTTACATATATAGTGTTAAAATGTGTCAGCCTGAGCTGGGAGGCTTCAGTAGTGTCAGCCTGAGCTGGGAGACTTCAGTAGTGTCAGCCTGAGCTGGGAGACTTCAGTAGTGTCAGCCTGAGCTGGGAGACTTCAGTAGTGTCAGCCTGAGCTGGGAGGCTTCAGTAGTGTCAGCCTGAGCTGGGAGGCTTCAGTAGTGTCAGCCTGAGCTGGGAGGCTTCAGTAGTGTCAGCCTGAGCTGGGAGGCTTCAGTAGTGTCAGCCTGAGCTGGGAGGCTTCAGTAGTGTCAGCCTGAGCTGGGAGGCTTCAGTAGTGTCAGCCTGAGCTGGGAGGCTTCAGTAGTGTCAGCCTGAGCTGGGAGGCTTCAGTAGTGTCAGCCTGAGCTGGGAGGCTTCAGTAGTGTCAGCCTGAGCTGGGAGGCTTCAGTAGTGTCAGCCTGAGCTGGGAGGCTTCAGTAGTGTCAGCCTGAGCTGGGAGGCTTCAGTAGTGTCAGCCTGAGCTGGGAGGCTTCAGTAGTGTCAGCCTGAGCTGGGAGGCTTCAGTAGTGTCAGCCTAGCTGAGGTTTGAGTGTCAGCCTGAGCTGAGTTCAGTAGTGTCAGCCTGAGCTGGGAGACTTCAGTAGTGTCAGCCTGAGCTGGGAGACTTCAGTAGTGTCAGCCTGAGCTGGGAGACTTCAGTAGTGTCAGCCTGAGCTGGGAGACTTCAGTAGTGTCAGCCTGAGCTGGGAGACTTCAGTAGTGTCAGCCTGAGCTGGGAGACTTCAGTAGTGTCAGCCTGAGCTGGAGACTTCAGTAGTGTCAGCCTGAGCTGGGAGACTTCAGTAGTGTCAGCCTGAGCTGGGAGACTTCAGTAGTGTCAGCCTGAGCTGGGAGATTCTTCAGCTGAGCTGTGCAGCCTGAGCTGGGAGACTTCAGTAGTGTCAGCCTGAGCTGGGAGACTAGTAGTCAGCCTGAGCTGGAGACTTCAGTAGTGCAGCCTGAGCTGGGAGACTTCAGTAGTGTCAGCCTGAGCTGGGAGACTTCAGTAGTGTCAGCCTGAGCTGGGAGACTTCAGTAGTGTCAGCCTGAGCTGGGAGACTTCAGTAGTGTCAGCCTGAGCTGGGAGACTTCAGTAGTGTCAGCCTGAGCTGGGAGACCTCAGTAGTGTCAGCTGGAGCTGATACATCAGAGGGAACGTGGGGAACAGAGGAATAAGAATGGAGATTAGCTGAGAATAGGAGAGAAATTGGCAAATGAAGATTAGGAGATGGATAAGAGAAGATGGGGATATGTAAAAAGAGGGTGAATCATAGATGAGGATAGTCGGAGATAGGCGAGGGAGGGATAGGTAATGTTGGTTGAGGATACATTAGCGGGGTTGAGGGATAGGTAGGAAATGGCTGAGACAGGTAAGAAGATAAAGGATAGGTAAGATGGCTTATATGATGAAGCATCCCATCTTTTATCTCATAGTTCCATCTGTCACTGGTATAATTATATGATTTCCAATGGTATTATGTTTATTTAACATGTTAAAAACCTTTATTTCCTAATTTTAAATTCTATGTTTTTTCAAGCATTTTTTTTTTCCATACCAGATATCTATTCTTTGTTTCCAGAGAGAACAATCCAAGTTCTCTGAAGAAGAACAAAGAGCCACAATACCGTGACTGGAACACTATACAAATAATTCACACGTAGGAGAAAGTTCTTTAAGGTTTTCCCAGTAGATTTGATGGTTTGTTGACACTGTGAGGGCAGTATACGCTCTCTACATTTTCCAGCTCTGCCATCTCTCCTGCCTTGAAGGATGCTGTGAGCACAAAACATTATTATTGAAGTCCTGAGAAAACAGGTGATTTGCAAGCCCCGTCAGTGGCGTTCCTTCTGTTTTGAAAATTTTGATAAGTCACCCTGTCTTTGTCCTGGTATTTGCTGAGTTTGCCTTATGGCTTTTTCGAAATGACAGATCCTCTGGCATAATTATTCACAAGCCATACCCGTTCCATTATGTTCTGTGCTCACGAGTTGACTGTGTTCGATTCCCAAACTTCAGCAGCTGAAATCTATCGCCACGGAACATCATGTTATTTTCATTTGACTATTGGAAGGCTTGTACTGGAATGTTTATAATATATCTGTGTCTTCTAGTGTGGTGACATTCATACTTATTTTGGTATACTTTGCTAAAGATGATACGAAGCTGCGGTTAATGTTCTTGTCTTAGTTATGAAGAAGAGGCTGTGGTTCGTACGTCAGTATGCGTCCGCCAGCAGTAACAGCCTGGTTGATTAGACCCTGATCCACCATGAGGCCTGGTCTCAGACCGAACCGCGGGGGCGTTGACCCCCGAAACCCTCTCCGAGTAAGAGAGACGGTATTTATGTGTCCTTTTACCCAACATATTGTCGGTAATTCTACCAGCATTATTATGATTTGTTTGTTAGAGACTTGAATAGCCATTTCCATACTTTTCCTGTCATTCCTATTGAAGCTAGAGCCTGTTAAACGTTTCTCACTCTGGGCAGGATTGCTACTCTTTCCTTACTGTCTCATACACATGTAAGATAACAGGTAACTCTTTTACGAAATTCTACTTGCATTCATTACGCTACAAGTATTTCTTAATAGTTCTTAGTTCAGTAAATGTTTGCTAACCCCAATGGAAATAAATCACTTTGACATTCTTGGGTTATCCTGGGTAATTTACACTATGTATAATAGATGTACTAATGTGTACCTGTGCCTATACTTACTTAGCTAGTAACACCGTCCATCGCAGGCACGCCAGCCCGGCTGATGGCGATGAGGGCTTGTAACCATTCAGGGTTTAATTCGAGGAAGAGGAAGAGTTGCTGCAGTGCCTCGTATCAGGTACCTTCCAGGTAACCCCCGCCAAGTGTTCTGGGGTGTGGCTTAACATGGCTTTGCCCACCCCAGGAGCACTGAATGACACTTACCATTGCAATGGCTGGTTGCATTCTGCATTCACAACCACCCCTCGCTTTTTTTCTTTATATAAAAGGTTTGGTCGAGAGTATGAAGAGGGAGACAGGTTGCAGAACAAGCTTTTATTGGGACGACGTTTCGCTCTATGTGTCGCTTTTATAAGCCATGTTTCTCTCTGTGTAACACTTCATCAAGTCGTGTTTCCTTCTGTGTAAAGCTATCACACACACACACACACACACACACACACACACACACACACACACACACACACACACACACAATAAAAATATATATATATATATATATATATATATATATATATATATATATATATATATATATATATATATATAGAAAAGAACAAAAAGGCACAATACCGTGACTGGAACAATACACAAATAACCCACACATAGGAGAGAGAAACTTACGACGACGTTTGGGTCCGACTTGACCATTTACAAAGTCACTGTGACTTTGTAAATGGTCCAAGTCGGACCGAAACGTCGTTGTAACCTTCTCTTTCCTATGTATGAGTTATTTGTGTGTGTGTGTGTGTGTGTGTGTGTGTGTGTACTCACCTAGTTGTGGTTGCAGGGGTCGAGTCACAGCTCCTGGCTCCGCTACTCGCCGCTACTCGGTCACTCTACCCGCTCCATTAGCTTTATCATACCTCTCCTTAAAGCTATGTATGGATCCTGCCTCCACTACATCACTTCCCAGACTATTCCAGTTCCTGACAACTCGTGTGTGTGTGTGTGTGTGTGTGTGTGTGTGTGTGTATGTATTACGTTTTATTAAGGCTGCTATTTTAAACTTAAACAACGCTTGTGTTTAAGCACTTTAACCTAGGGATATAAGTATACTTTTTAAGAGAAGATTCGACCTAGAATAACCCAGGAAAGCCAAAAAGTATACATTATCCATTGGTGGCATCTAAAGAGTTATTTTGGTTTAATAATTATTCCCATGGGTTTTTATGTTTGCCTGTGACGCGACCAGGAGTGGACCTCTAGTAAAAATTTGGATGAACGAGCGGCTGAAATCGATTTCCGGGAAGGGCGAAACGTTTAGGGCAAGTGTCTCTGCGTTTACCGTTGACCCAATAGGAAACAGTCACCTAGGTTCACTGAAGAACCTCGGGACAGGACGTTTGGATGATGTTTTGGTCCGTATTGAACCACTGTCAAATCACAACTGAGCGAGAAAACGACAGAGGCGGCCAGGAGACAGTATAGGGGCAGAGGAGCAGCAGTAGTAGTAGTAGTTAGTAGTAGTTGTTGTAGTAGTAATAGTAATGAAGTAGTTGGGTGCTAATAGACTGTTGTGGGTGGCATCTTGGGAGGGGCTGGTACATATTACATATATCTGGGCTTTGAAAATGAGCTGAGGTAAGGGTAACAGATCTTAGCCTGTAAATTGTAAACAAGAAAAAAGTGTTACCATCCATCGTACATGGATGACACAGCTAGCAGTGTTGCCATCCCTCACACGCAGATGATGCAGCTAGCAGTGTTGCCAGCTCAGCGCGCCTCTGCTACGCCTCTCTCACTCACACACTCTTGGCTTGCCATATATGGCAACATAGTGAAGGTTTTGTCCGAGGCTTGAACACAAACCGGTTCAGCAGCACCTCCCTCGCTCCAGCGAACCTCCAGTCAATGTGTAGCGCCCACCTGCGCTACATGTAGCGCCCACCTGCGCTACATGTAGCGCCCACCTGTGCTACATGTAGCAGCGCTATCCAGGGATACACGCCTCGTACGGCAGGGTACGGGGTTACTTGCCCTTTTTATTTATTTATCCTGGGTTTAACGCTTAGGTTTGATTATTATAATAATTATCGATATCAGTATCAAAAGCAGTTCTTACGCCAATTTTAATTAGGTTAATGGAGTTTGAAGACTATCTACTACACGAGGGTCATTAAGAATGCATGTCACCTATTCACCACAAGTCAAGAATACTTTGATAATTACACTGAGAGGTGTATGTCTCTCAGTCTATATACAATGAGACATACACATCTCAATGTATATACACTGAGAGCCATACACATCTCAGTATAAATACTGTGATTCACTATGGTAGTTTAAGGTTAATTATCCAGATTAAGGTTTAATGCGCTAATTAAGGCTCTAATTATGTAATCTAAAAGCAGTGGCTTAGGGGGTATTTAACCGGGCTCAGAGTTGTTCATATTTGCCAGCAATATCCCCAGTCTCTCTCTCTCTCTCTCTCTCTCTCTCTCTCTCTCTCTCTCTCTCTCTCTCTCTCTCTCTCACCAGACTTTCTAAACTATAGAGGCATAATAAGAATGAGATTTTTTAAGAAACGTGTTGAAAGGAAGTTCAGTTCGTACTAATGTAAATGGAAGGTTGTAAGATTTATCTGTCATCTTGTTCATGAGACAGAAGATCTGTCATCTTGTTCATGAGACAGAAGATCTGTCATCTTGTTCATGAGACAGAAGATCTGTCATCTTGTTCATGAGCCAGAAGATCTGTCATCTTGTTCATGAGACAGAAGATCTGTCATCTTGTTCATGAGACAGAAGATCTGTCATCTTGTTCATGAGACAGAAGATCTGTCATCTTGTTCATGAGACAGAAGATCTGTCATCTTGTTCATGAGACAGAAGATCTGTCATCTTGTTCATGAGACAGAAGATCTGTCATCTTGTTCATGAGACAGAAGATCTGTCATCTTGTTCATGAGACAGAAGATCTGTCATCTTGTTCATGAGACAGAAGATCTGTCATCTTGTTCATGAGACAGAAGATCTGTCATCTTGTTCATGAGACAGAAGATCTGTCATCTTGTTCATGAGACAGAAGATCTGTCATCTTGTTCATGAGACAGAAGATCTGTCATCTTGTTCATGAGACAGAAGATCTGTCATCTTGTTCATGAGACAGAAGATCTGTCATCTTGTTCATGAGACAGAAGATCTGTCATCTTGTTCATGAGACAGAAGATCTGTCATCTTGTTCATGAGACAGAAGATCTGTCATCTTGTTCATGAGACAGAAGATCTGTCATCTTGTTCATGAGACAGATCTGTCATCTTGTTCATGAGACAGAAGATCTGTCATCTTGTTCATGAGACAGAAGATCTGTCATCTTGTTCATGAGACAGAAGATCTGTCATCTTGTTCATGAGACAGAAGATCTGTCATCTTGTTCATGAGACAGAAGATCTGTCATCTTGTTCATGAGACAGAAGATCTGTCATCTTGTTCATGAGACAGAAGATCTGTCATCTTGTTCATGAGACAGAAGATCTGTCATCTTGTTCATGAGACAGAAGATCTGTCATCTTGTTCATGAGACAGAAGATCTGTCATCTTGTTCATGAGACAGAAGATCTGTCATCTTGTTCATGAGACAGAAGATCTGTCATCTTGTTCATGAGACAGAAGATCGGTCATCTTGTTCATGAGACAGAAGATCTGTCATCTTGTTCATGAGACAGAAGATCTGTCATCTTGTTCATGAGACAGAAGATCTGTCATCTTGTTCATGAGACAGAAGATCTGTCATCTTGTTCATGAGACAGAAGATCTGTCATCTTGTTCATGAGACAGAAGATCTGTCATCTTGTTCATGAGACAGAAGATCTGTCATCTTACTTGTTCATGAGACCTGCAACCCGGCCCAGAGTGCAAATCTTTTAACAGGCTTCTGGTTGGCCCTTAGTGTGCCAGGAGGGTAGTATATACTTCATAAGTTGGATACCAGTTGACTAAGAACTTAGGACCATAGGAAAGGAAGAGTTCTACATCAGGTCTGCTGACCTATGCTAGGTAGATCTAACGTAGGTTGAAACACACACACAGGTATGATAAAGCTCATGGAGCAGGAAGAGTGACCTAGTAGCGACCAGTGAAGAGGCGGGACCAGGAGCTATGACTCCATCCCTGCAATCACAATTAGGTGAGTACAATAAGTTGAGTACACACACTGTTTTTAACGTTACTCAAAGTGGTCGATTCAGTGATGCTTTGACAGTCATATGTATGCAAGGGGTGGGGCGCATCTCTCTGGGGCAGTAGTGGTAATGATGGCCTCTCTGGGGCAGTAATGGTAATGATGGCCTCTCTGGGGCAGTAGTGGTAATGATGGCCTCTCTGGGGGCAGTAGTGGTAATGATGGCCTCTCTGGGGCAGTAGTGGTAATGATGGCCTCTCTGGGGGCAGTAGTGGTAATGATGGCCTCTCTGGGGCAGTAGTGGTAATGATGGCCTCTCTGGGGCAGTAGTGGTAATGATGGCCTCTCTGGGGCAGTAGTGGTAATGATGGCCTCTCTGGGGCAGTAGTGGTAATGATGGCCTCTCTGGGGCAGTAGTGGTAATGATGGCCTCTCTGGGGCAGTAGTGGTAATGATGGCCTCTCTGGGGCAGTAGTGGTAATGATGGCGCCTCTGGGGCAGTAGTGGTAATGATGGCCTCTCTGGGGCAGTAGTGGTAATGATGGCCTCTCTGGGGCAGTAGTGGTAATGATGGCCTCTCTGGGGCAGTAGTGGTAATGATGGCCTCTCTGGGGCAGTAGTGGTAATGATGGCCTCTCTGGGGCAGTAGTGGTAATGATGGCCTCTCTGGGGCAGTAGTGGTAATGATGGCCTCTCTGGGGCAGTAGTGGTAATGATGGCCCTCTGGGGCAGTAGTGGTAATGATGGCCCTCTGGGGCAGTAGTGGTAATGATGGCCTCTCTGGGGCAGTAGTGGTAATGATGGCCTCTCTGGGGCAGTAGTGGTAATGATGCCTCTCTGGGGGCAGTAGTGGTAATGATGCCTCTCTGGGGCAGTAGTGGTAATGATGGCCTCTGGGGCAGTAGTGGTAATGATGGCCCTCTGGGGCAGTAGTGGTAATGATGGCCTCTCTGGGGCAGTAGTGGTAATGATGGCCTCTGGGCAGTAGTGGTAGATGGCCCTGCAGTAGTGGTAATGATGGCCTCTCTGGGGCAGTAGTGGTAATGATGGCCTCTCTGGGGCAGTAGTGGTAATGATGGCCTCTCTGGGGCAGTAGTGGTAATGATGGCCCTCTGGGGCAGTAGTGGTAATGATGGCCTCTCTGGGGCAGTAGTGGTAATGATGGCCTCTCTGGGGCAGTAGTGGTAATGATGGCCTCTCTGGGGCAGTAGTGGTAATGATGGCCTCTCTGGGGGCAGTAGTGGTAATGATGGCCTCTCTGGGGCAGTAGTGGTAATGATGGCCTCTCTGGGGCAGTAGTGGTAATGATGGCGCCTCTGGGGCAGTAGTGGTAATGATGGCCTCTCTGGGGCAGTAGTGGTAATGATGGCCTCTCTGGGGCAGTAGTGGTAATGATGGCCTCTCTGGGGCAGTAGTGGTAATGATGGCCTCTCTGGGGCAGTAGTGGTAATGATGGCCTCTCTGGGGCAGTAGTGGTAATGATGGCCTCTCTGGGGCAGTAGTGGTAATGATGGCCTCTCTGGGGCAGTAGTGGTAATGATGGCCTCTCTGGGGCAGTAGTGGTAATGATGGCCTCTCTGGGGCAGTAGTGGTAATGATGGCCTCTGTGGGGCAGTAGTGGTAATGATGGCCTCTGTGGGGCAGTAGTGGTAATGATGGCCTCTCTGGGGCAGTAGTGGTAATGATGGCCTCTCTGGGGCAGTAGTGGTAATGATGGCCTCTCTGGGGCAGTAGTGGTAATGATGGCCTCTCTGGGGCAGTAGTGGTAATGATGGCCTCTCTGGGGCAGTAGTGGTAATGATGGCCTCTCTGGGGCAGTAGTGGTAATGATGGCCTCTCTGGGGCAGTAGTGGTAATGACGGCCTCTCTGGGGAAGGGGTGATAATGACGGCCTCTCTGGGGAAGGGGTGATAATGACGGCCTCTTTGGGGAAGGGGTGATAACGATGGTCAGCTCCTTTTCATTGGAGGTATTTTGCACCGTCTGCCAAGGCTCAGCCTCTCATAGGGAAGAATTTCAGCAGTGGTGGTGGTTGTAGTGGTGATGGTGGTGGTGATGGTGGTGGTGGTGGTGGTGGTGGTGATCCCCAACTTCAAGGTCACTCCCTCACCTCCCGCCCACAGACACAGCTTCCCACCAAAGCCATTAACATCACTATCTCAGACACAGCAGAAATATCCCACCAGCCCCACACCAGGTACACACCAGCCCCACACCAGGTACACACCAGCCCCACACCAGCCCCACACCAGCCCCACACCAGGTACACACCAGCCCCACACCAGGTACACACCAGCCCCACACCAGGTACACATCAGCACCACACCAGGTACACACCAGCCCCACACCAGGTACACACCAGCCCCACACCAGGTACACACCAGCCCCACATCAGGTACACACCAGCCCCACACCAGGTACACACCAGCCACACACCAGCCCCACACCAGGTACACACCAGCCCCACACCAGGTACACACCAGCCCCACACCAGCCACACACCTGCCACACACCAGCCCCACACCAGCTCCACACCAGGTACACACCAGGTACACACCAGCCCCACACCAGGTACACACCAGCCCACACCAGCCACACACCAGCCCCACACCAGGTACACACCAGCCCCACACCAGTCACACAACAGCCCCACACCAGGTACACACCAGCCACACCAGCCCCACACCAGCCACACACTAGCCACACACTAGCCACACACCAGCCCCACACCAACCACACAACAGCCCCACACCAGGTACACACCAACCCCACACCAGCCCCACACCAGCCCCACACCAACCACACAACAGCCCCACACCAACCCCACACTAGCCCCACACACCAGCAACACACCAGCCACACCAGCCCCACACCAGCCACATACCTATGTATTAATATGTATACATGGGTAAGTATTTATCAATTTATTGACTTCGTTAAGCATTCATTGACCATCATTTCTCACACGTTGATGAATATAAATACTTTAAGATATGCTCTTTCTGCCCCCCCCCCCCTTCCCCATGATATATACTTCTTCAGCAATTTACATCTTGCGTATATATAACTAAATTAGTATGTATACATTGCTAAGTATGTATACGTAGCTGCATACTTATGCATTACAAAGATTAAAAAAACGGTGACTGAGACTGCTGGACCATTGACCGATGGACCATTGACTGTTGGACCATTGACTGTTGAACCATTATTGAACCATTGACTATTGGACCATTGACTGTTGAACCATTGCAAAATTAATCATTGTATATTGGATCTTCGTATACTGAACCATTGCTTATTGGAGCACTCCATATGATCGTTGTATACTGGACCACTGCACACAACCACATCTGGGTCAGTAAAGTACTGGACCAAGTATGTTACTCGCATCCACTAGTTGTTCAGTATATACAAAGACCTTCAAACCCTCCTGCAGGCGCTTCTTGCTACTGTATATCCCTGAAGAAGACACTTATGTACACTTCACATTTATTAGGGTAAACGTTTCGGAAAGAGTGGCGGCTGCTTCTAGTGTCTTCCTCTACGAGTGAATACCGTCCCCCGCGACGTCTTCGAGATCCTCCACCTCACCTTCGACAGTATTTAAGACTCCGTTCTCACGCTTCAGCTTCATATCGTTCCAGACCATGGAGCTTTGAGGGCTCGCTTCTCGCAAAGGCTTCGGAGGGACTGACCACCTTGTTCCAGACCATGGAGCTGACTCTTCTCAGGCTGAGGACTGACCACCTTGTTCCAGACCATGGGCTGAACTCTTCTCCAGGCTGAGGGACCTTTTCGACCACCTTGTTCCAGACCATGGAGCTGAACTCTTCTCCAGGCTGAGGGACTGACCACTGTTCCAGACCATGGAGCTGAACCCCTCAGGCTGAGGCTTCTGCTCATCTTTGTATAGTTCTACTGTCTTCAAGTTATGTCCTAGAATCTGTATTGATAAAGCCACTGGAGGGCGAAACGTCTACAATAAAGATACCCAGATGTTGCACATGTGTCCAATTTTCATCTTGTCATTATTGTATACCATTCATGTACTGAAGAAGCCACCCGTGGCGAAACGTTTCCTCCAAAAAATGTCGAAAAAGTGTCCTTTTTCACATCTTGCCGGTATCACCATACCAATTGTTCAACTGTTCATTGTTCTGCTCAAAGACCACTACTGCAAGACTGGGCACATCTTGCCTCCGGCTATATGTTGTCACAGACCTCACACGGATATCGTGGTACCTTAATTTGGACATCGACGGATGCCCTGAGGTCGACATGTACCTCCGGCTTCTGTCTTCTGCGTCCCGAAGAGCGGACCATTTTACTCCTGAAGGAGAACTGTGCTGTCGGGTGCGCTAATTTACAGTTTATTCATGTGTTCAATGCGCCTCCTCAAGGCTTGTGATAATTTCTGTCTCTGGTAGGCCTGTGCAAAAATATCGGTTTTGATAGTGGCCTAAAATTGAGTATCGGTATCGAATTATCGGTAGAATTACCGATAATATGTTAGGTAAAAGGACACAAGTGCAACTAATGCGACATTTTATTGTGGCAACGTTTCGCTCTCCAGGAACTTTGTGGTAACGGCATAAAAAAGCTCATGGATAGCGAAACGTTGCCACAGTAAAATGTCGCATTAGCTTTGTTTTGATTTTGAGAGTAGATGTCGTGTAAATCAATTATGAAATATAGTAAAGAAACGTTTCGCCAAGAGTTACTTCAGTGCGAAACGTCCTAACCAGATATTTGTGTGTGTATATTTGTAATAAACGTCTTTGACTTATTGAAGCTCACTGCGTGGGCGAAACATCGTCAGTAAAGGTTTCATATAACTTTATTTGTGAATGAATGGTTCAGAGAACCGACGAGTTGGTAAATTAGACACATATGCAACACTTGGGTATCTTTATTGAGGAAACGTTTCGCCACACAGTGGCTTCATCAGTCCATACAAAGGAGAATCGTGAAGAACAGGAGGAGTATGAGGTTGTCAGGCCCTCAATCTTGAGACGATGTTGTCAGTCCATCAATCTTGAATAGATTCAAGATTGATGGACTGACAACATCGTCTCAAGATTGAGGCCTGACAACTCACCCTCCTGTTCTTCACGATTCTCCTTGTATGGACTGATGAAGCACTGTGTGCGAAACGTTTCTCATAAGATCCCAAGTGTTGCATATGTGTCTAATTTACCAACTTTATTTGTGCCCTTGTTTTCCGTGTGACGATATTCCACGTCATGGCGAAACGTCGCCATATGTGTGGGTTATTTGTGTAGTAGATGAATGGTTCAGAGAACCGACAAGTTGATAAATTAGACACATATGCAACACTTGGGTATCTTTGTTGAGGAAACGTTTCGCCACACAGTGGCTTCATCAGTCCAATACAAAGTAGAAAGTTGTAAGGAGAGGAGTTTGAGGTAATCAGTCCCTCGGCCTGGAGTCGATGTGTTCAGTCCATCAATCTTCTAGTAAGTACAGCATAGGGCAATAGGAGTTGCTTATATATTGTAGACAGGTGAGGCGAAGCAGGAGGAGGCGGGGTCATAGTGGTACCATCCACTAGTCGAAGTAGGTCTTCGTCCAAAGGTTGGACAAGTGTTGAAGAATTCGTTTGTATCAAGATCCCAAGATGTTGCTGTGTCAGACAGGATGTAGATGAATGGTTCAGAGAACCGACAAGTTGATTACCTCAAACTCCTCCTCTCCTTACAGCTTTCTACTTTGTATTGGACTGATGAAGCCACTGTGTGGCGAAACGTTTCCTCAATATGTGTCTAATCTATTTGTGTAGTACTGAAAGAAGTAAGATATAAACATGCAGGCAGTTAAATGGATACATTTGCAACGTATTTAATATTAATTTTTGGGGCTACGTTTCGCTCTTCAGGAGTTTCGTCAAGCCTCAGTGAGCCTTGGCGAAACATTGTTTTATATCAGTTCTCCATCTTAGACAACTCTGTGGTACATTACTCCCCCCCCCCCACTGCTTTCTGTCTAAAAGCTATCATTTCCATAGCTCTCTGGGCCAAAGCTTTCTTTACCACAGCTGTTTTTTCTCAATTCTTTGGTGATTCTGGTCCCCATTTGTAATCAATAAATCAATAGTATCTTGTTCATCGGGAAACAGGAACAATGTTCGTGTTTTTTATTCCTTGGGTAACATTGATTATGGGTTAGGGGAATGTTTTTGTTAGTGGGTTTGAGAAGGGAATGCCAAATGGGTCAGTAGGCCTCCTGCAGTGTTCCTCCTCCTTTCTTACGTCGTTCTCTCTTGCAGGAACTCAAGCTGCTGACAGAAAGCTTGAAGTCCAGACCTGACTACTGCTGTCTCGAGGGTGAGAAGGATGTCAATCGTCGCAAGAACAGATATAAGGACATCCTACCATGTAAGTATCAGTCTGCTTGGGTCCGGCAGGAGTCCTGTTCGTGTTGAAGGATAAACACGATGAAGGATTAGCTTTTGCTGGGGGCATCGTTTCGCTCCCTGTAGGGTGAAATGTTGTCAGGGGTAAAAACGTGTCTCCTGGGGCGGGTGCTGTTTGTATGGTGTATTTCTGCTGGGTTTTCTCTCAGGTGAGTACCACTTGCATGGACAGCTAGCACAGGTTGTTGTTAGTGCTGTTGTTACTGCTGCTGCTGTTGTTACTGTTGTTGCTGCTGTTGTTGCTGTTGTTGCTGTTGTTACTGCTGCTGATGTTGGTATTGCTGCTGCTGCTGCTGTTTTTTTTCATCGACTTTCATTCAAATCTAAATAAAAACAGAAAATCTTTTTCACATGATTCACATTGAATTACTGAAGGCATATTCCTGGTTCCTCTTTGATTTGTACTCCCTGATTTGTACTCCCTGATTTGTACTCCTTGATTTGTACTCCCTGATTTGTACTCTTTGATTTGTACTCACTCTGATTTGTACTCCTTGATTTGTACTCCTTGATTTGTACTCTCATTTGTATTTTATAATTTGTACTCTCATTTATACTCACCGATTTGTACGCTCTGATTTGTTTTTGATGGGGGTCGAATCTCTGTACCTAACCCCACGTTTTAGATTACATTTTCTGACCTTATTGGTTTCAGGCTTTTCATACCTGATCTCGGAGCTGTGTGTTGAATCTGCATGATATTTTAGCTGTTTCCTCGCTAGCGAAACTCTGGGACACAGGCAGGAAATGTAGTTTAAGAATGGGTCTGTCCCTTCAGTGTCGCGTAGCCTTGGCTCTCTTCCCCCATGTCCTTTGGACATGTGCTTGAAATAAGTGCCTTATTTTTCTTGGCTGTGCATCAAGCAGGGAATTTATATAGTAAGGGGAAGGAGGGGGTGAGAAAGAAGGGGAAGGAGGGGGTGAGAAAGAAGGGGAAGGGGGGAGAAAGGTGTTGTTGCTTTGTAAGTGTGTGTGTGTGTGTGTGTGTGTGCGTGGGTTATGCTGTTTTGAAGAGGCCTGATTCACCAATAAGCAACACCATGAGGTTAATCTGGCACTTGTTGGGGTGCCAAGTGCTCACAGTGCCACTGACACTCGAGGTAATCGCCACGTCATGCATCTTCCGTCTACCTGCTTTGTCAAGGTAATTACTTCTCTGGAAGACAAAAATATGTTTTTGTGTTGAGCCTATACCTGTATCTTTCTACTCTTGTTTGCATATTTGTCTATCAATACCAGCGGTTTTTAATGCCTGGGGTTCTTGCCTGAGCAATGGGTGGTAATCAATTTTGACTAGGGATAGCACCATATCCTTGGATCAAGAACTATTCACCATCATCAAGGTAGCCACCTACTTGAGAATGTTCCTGACACATGGGATCAACTTCGTCCTGAATTGCGCAGCATAATTTAAACGAGGCATAACCAAGGATATAAAAAGTTGAAGAATAACCTGAGGACTCCTATTATTTATACTTCTTGATAGGAAGCCAAGAATTCTATTGGCTTTATTGCAAATACTTATGCACTGTTGTCTTGGTTATTGATTACTGTTAACCAGGACTCCTAAGTGTCTCTAGCAGTCAGAATGATTGAGATTTACAGTATTTAGTTTATAAGTGCCATTGTTATTTTCTTTTCCCAGGATTAGAACCACGTTTGTCCATAATAAACAGCATCTGCCACTTCTCCGACCACTGCATCAACCTATCCAGATCTTGTAATCTCTAGTGTCCTCGTCAGCCTTGCTTATGTCACTATATATTCTCTCGTCTACGTCATTAATAAACTCCCTGCTGGACGTTTTCTCAATAACTGCCATGAACCGCATTTTATGTACTATTCACATATCTGTATGTAATACCATATATGTCCTGTAGAACTGGTCCCATTGTCAAGTTCTTCACAGTACTTGTCGAGCAGGCAGCTAACACCAATCGTTCAAGCGTATTCTCAACATGTCTTATTCTTGTTCAGTTTTCCATTTTAGGTCTGAGACCGGGGCCGCGGGGGCGACGACCCCATCGGAACTATTAGCAGTTATAACACCTTTGAATCTGAACTTTGTTACGAGAGTGAGAGTCATGACGAGGTGACTCAGATGTGGTCACCAGTTGAGTCAGTCCTCCCCAGGGGGGGACTGCCTTGATGCTGCTAAAAAGGGCTCTTGATTCAAGGAAATAGAACTGACTTTCCCTGATTCCTGAGTAGGATCATCACAGGTGCTGTATGACCCATACAGCACCTGTGAATATAATAATAAAATAATAATATTAATGATATGCTGGTATGTCTGGTGTATAAGTCATCAGGTGAGAAAGGTGTGGGAGTCATCAGGTGAGACAGGTGTATGATCAGCTGAGCAGGTGTAAGCAAGGAACAAGTGTCATCCCAGGGATTTCCTCTCCCTGACTGGTGGGTAGTGAAGTCTGAACAGGTGTGGGCGTGTGGCACTTCCGTCTAACTGATAGTGACTTGATGTTTATCATGGTGGTGGTGCCTTCCTGTATGGTGGTGGTGGTGCCTTCCTGTATGGTGGTGGTGGTGCCTTCCTGTATGGTGGTGGTGGTGCCGTCCTGTATGGTGTAGTAGTCGTTGTTACCCACGATGACAACCATGTACAAGAATACCTCGAGGGTGGTGGGTATCACCCCCTGTTCCTCTGACATACCAGGTGATGTGTGTGTATATCGTAGACACACACACGAGCGCGCGCGCACACACAGACGCACACATAGCTCTAATAAGAGGTATGATAAATCTCATGGCGCAGGGAGTTACGTACTAGCGACCAGTGAAGAGGCGGGGCCAGAAGCTGTGACTCGACCCCTGCAACCACAACTAGGTGAGTAGGTAAGTACACACACACACACACACACACACACGTTGTTTACCACACACTTATTTTAAAAGTACTTTAGGCTACGTCTGTATTGACTTCTCCACTATCTACACCAAATCTTGTTTCTATAATGCCTGTCGCCAAGGCAACACATCAGAGGTGTGCTGCTATTCTGTTCTGCTTGATATTTATAGTGTGGAAACAAAGGCTATCTATGTTGTCCCTGTTATAGTGGGAGGTTAGGGGTTGTTGTGGTAGTGATATCGAACTGGTAGGAGGGTACCAGATTCCTCTTCACCTCCTGATAGGCACTTAGGCTCACTTAAACTCCACTTAATTGCCACACATTGAATTTTGAATAACTTTCATTACTCTTAATACACTCTGTGAAGTGTATTAAGAGTAGGAATATATTCATTAGTATACTATCCTGGGACAAGGGTACACATATGAGTTCCATCATTTATTAATTAAAAAATCAATTATTTAAACTGGTAAGAAAAGTTAGCTTACAATTAAGTGGTCCACTATTTCTCCCATTTCAGTCAGTACAAACTCCTTCAGCACTGGTTTCAGAAGTGGCTTCAGCCTCTGAAACAGGTCTTCCCTTTCCACCCATCTTCAACCACACAACCCCCTCCATATATGACAGGACAAGAGATCACTGTGTCTAGTGACATTAACTTCAATGGTTATAATTACAACCATAATATTCTTTAAAGGGGTGGAGGGGTAAGCCAGTGGAAGGCCTCGGTCAGATGATCAAAAGCTCCAGTTGCGGGGCATCATATGACTAAGACCTACGTCAGGAAACACTTGCCCTGTTTCCTGACAAACATTACCTCGACACTCAAGGTGTTAATAGATGGTGGTGAGAGTTTTGGTAGTGGAGGGAGGATAGTGTAAATTGTGTGGGAGTCACTAAGACTATTACTGGTAGTGGTAGTCTTTCTGAGAAGCGTGTCATCTCTGCAGTGACACACTGAAGATGGTTGTAGGAAGTGCCAGTGTCGACGGCGTCTGGGCGGGAGTGCCAACTGCCCAGCCAGTGATGCCACATACCCTGAGAGAGAAAGAGAGAGAGAGAGGGGGGGAGAGAGAAAGAACCCTAAACAAAACCTTGTAGAACCCTGTGTAAAGAGAGAGAGAGAGAGAGAGAGAGAGAGAGAGAGAGAGAGAGGTAGACAAGGAGAAAGGGATGGGAAAAGTTATAAGAAATAGGAGAGTGAAGAAAGGAAGGAATTGGGTAGATGCAGGAAGAGGTGACAATAACAACAACAACAACCAACAAAAACTAGCAACAGTTGTGGAAGAAAGAAAAAAAGATAATGAGAGAGAGAGAGAGAGAGAGAGAGAGAGAGAGAGAGAGAGAGAGAGAGGAGCAGAGGATTGTGGGAGCTAACTTAATAGCTAAACCAAATACACACTCTCTCTCTCTCTCTCCAACCCTTCATGCTGGTAAAGGGATCTTGATTCAAGAAATTGGAGCTCCTCCTATCATTCCTAGGATCAAACCTGCATAAACCATAAGGGCTTAGTGTTTTTTATAGCCCTTAAATTAAAAAAAATATAGCAAAAGTAACGACAACAACATTAACAAACGCAACGAAAACAAACAAATACAACAGCAGAATAAAATCAACAGACACAACAACAAAAGCACAAACAAAACAAGCACAAGCACAAATAAAACAAGCACAAACAAAAGCACAACAGCACAAACAAAACAAGCACAGGAAACACAAAACAATCACAAAACAAAATACACAACAAGCACAAACTCACAAACAAAATAGCCACAATACAAACAAGCACAACAACAAACAGAACAAGAACAGCAATAAGAACAAAAATAACAAGAACACGCCCAACCAAAGTGTTGCCAGAATAATTTGCAACATAGAGAGAGAGAGAGAGAGAGGAGAGAGAGAGAGAGAGAGAAATATTAGTACACAACACCGCTAGCAGGGTCCAGCAGACCATGTCCGTGGACCTATGGTATGAGGTCAAGGAAAACTCCTTTAGGTACCCATCACCGCACCTAACGTGTAAGGTCACGCAGGACTTCCCTAGGTACCGCGCCTAACACGCCAAATAGCAGGAAATATTTTTGAAGGGTGTGTAGGTATCTTCCTCGCATTCCGTCACATGTATCAGCTCAGGCTGACACTACTGAAGTCTCCCAGCTCAGGCTGACACTACTGAAGTCTCCCAGCTCAGGCTGACACTACTGAAGTCTCCCAGCTCAGGCTGACACTACTGAAGTCTCCCAGCTCCAGCTGACACTACTGATGTCTCCCAGCTCCAGCTGACACTACTGATGTCTCCCAGCTCAGGCTGACGCTACTGAAGTCTCCCAGCTCAGGCTGACACTACTGAAGTCTCCCAGCTCCAGCTGACACTACTGATGTCTCAGCTCAGCGCACTACTGATGTCTCCCAGCTCAGGCTGACACTACTGAAGTCTCCCAGCTCAGGCTGACACTACTGAAGTCTCCCAGCTCAGGCTGACACTACTGAAGTCTCCCAGCTCAGGCTGACACTACTGAAGTCTCCCAGCTCAGGCTGACACTACTGATGTCTCCCAGCTCAGGCTGACACTACTGAAGTCTCCCAGCTCAGGCTGACACTACTGATGTCTCCCAGTTCAGGCTGACACTACTGAAGTCTTCCAGTTCAGGCTGACACTTTTCATTACCTCATGTATGTAACCCATCTACACACTACCATAACAGCGTAGTTATAGATATGGGAGAAAGTGTAAAATAATCCCAATGAAAAGGATGGACGCCGTGGGCACAGTAAAAGAGCACTGCATCAACATCCGTGGCCCAAGACTATTCAACCTGTTATCAGCAGATAGAAAACAACCAGATCAACCAGGCTGTGATGACTACATGGGCTAGTGGGTTGCCAACGACAACAATCTGATTGAACGAAGAACAGAATGTCCCTTCCACAGGCCGGGCTGCGAAGACAGGACAAAACTCTCGAAACCAGTCATCCATCCTTCAGTCCTAACATCCAGTCAGTCATCCGTCAGTCCTAACATTCAGTTAGTCATCCGTCCGCCTCCGTGTAAGACGCACCAAGCAATAGAATTAAAATCACAAAGTGTTTTTTAAAGATCTGTGGCCAAGCCTTATTGTTTTGTGTACGCTATAAGGCAAGAGGTTCACCTTGGCAGGAGCAGCAGCAAAAAACAAGTGAGTGTCTGGTTATGGCATCTATTGCCCCTCGTGGATCTTATGGGCGTGTTGGATCTCACTCTAAATCTGTGTCAGATGCTTTTGTCTATTGTGTTCTTGTGCTGTGCGCTCACACACACACACACACACACACGGGGGGGGCCAGGAGCTGAGTATCGACCCCTGCAACCACAATTAGGTGAGTACAGTTAGGTGAGTACACACACATGACTTGAAGGAGGAAGTGGTGGAGGTAAAACTCAGTATACAGCTTCGAGAGTAGGTATGATTAAGATCCATGAATCCAGTAATTAGTGATGTCGGTCAAGGTGGTCCAGGTGGGGACCAGGAGCTGAGTCTCCACACACACACACACACACACACACACACACACACACACAGGGGCCAGGAGCTAAGCTTACCCCTACAGGAGTGGGTTCATGCTGTTTTTGGGTAATATAAATGAACAAAGGAAATTTCAGATAAAACCAGACTATGTTTCGACACGTCACGTGTGAAATGGATGGCTCGAAACATCGTCTAGTTTCTTACATACTTTTGTGAGTTGTAAATTGTTCCAGCCATGCTACTGGGAGTTGTATTCTCCGTGTATGATATTAGGAGAATATTGCTGACCTGATATATTTTCTGTTGTAATACAACAATCACTGGTGTAATACAACAATCACTGGTGTAATACAACAAGCTGTGGTGTAATACAACAAGCTGTGGTGTAATACAACAAGCTGTGGTGTAATACAACAATCACTGGTGTAATACAACAAGCTGTGGTGTAATACAACAAGCTGTGGTGTAATACAACAAGCTGTGGTGTAATACAACAATCACTGGTGTAATACAACAAGCTGTGGTGTAATACAACAAGCTGTGGGGTAATACAACAAGCTGTGGTGTAATACAACAAGCTGTGATGTAATACAACAAGCTGTGGTGTAATACAACAAGCTGTGGGGTAATAAAACAAGCTGTGGGGTAATACAACAAGCTGTGGTGTAATACAACAAGCTGTGGTGTAATACAACAATCACTGGTGTAATACAACAAGCTGTGGGGTAATAAAACAAGCTGTGGTGTAATACAACAAGCTGTGGGGTAATACAACAAGCTGTGGGGTAATACAACAAGCTGTGGTGTAATACAACAAGGTGTGGTGTAATACAACAAGCTGTGGTGTAATACAACAAGCTGTGGTGTAATACAACAAGCTGTGATGTAATACAACAAGCTGTGGTGCAATACAACAAGCTGTGGTGTAATACAACAAGCTGTGGGGTAATACAACAAGCTGTGGTGTAATACAACAAGCTGTGGGGTAATACAACAATCACTGGTGTAATACAACAAGCTGTGGTGTAATACAACAAGCTGTGATGTAATACAACAAGCTGTGGTGTCAACAGCTGGGTATACAACAAGCTGTGGTGAATCAACAAGTGTGGTGTAATACAACAAGTGTGGTGTAATACAACAAGCTGTGGTGTAATACAACAAGCTGTGGTGTAATACAACAAGCTGTGGGGTAATACAACAATCACTGGTGTAATACAACAAGCTGTGGTGTAATACAACAAGCTGTGGTGTAATACAACAAGCTGTGGTGTAATACAACAAGCTGTGGGGTAATAAAACAAGCTGTGGGGTAATACAACAAGCTGTGGGGTAATACAACAAGCTGTGGGGTAATACAACAAGCTGTGGGGTAATACAACAAGCTGTGGTGTAATACAACAAGCTGTGGTGTAATACAACAAGCTATGGGGTAATACAACAAGCTGTGGGGTAATACAACAAGCTGTGGTGTAATA
This sequence comes from Cherax destructor, assembly GCA_009830355.1. Classification (NCBI taxonomy): domain Eukaryota; kingdom Metazoa; phylum Arthropoda; class Malacostraca; order Decapoda; family Parastacidae; genus Cherax; species Cherax destructor. The sequence goes on along the minus strand of WNWK01000598.1, from coordinate 337,744 downwards.
CAACAAGCTGTGGTGTAATACAACAAGCTGTGGGGTAATACAACAAGCTGTGGTGTAATACAACAAGCTGTGGTGTAATACAACAAGCTGTGGGGTAATACAACAATCACTGGTGTAATACAACAAGCTGTGGGGTAATACAACAAACTGTGGGGTAATACAACAAGCTGTGGTGTAATACAACAAGCTGTGGGGTAATACAACAATCACTGGTGTAATACAACAAGCTGTGGGGTAATACAACAAGCTGTGGGGTAATACAAGCTGTGGTGTAATACAACAAGCTGTGGGGTAATACAACAAGCTGTGGGGTAATACAACAAGCTGTGGTGTAATACAACAAGCTGTGGGGTAATACAACAATCACTGGTGTAATACAACAAGCTGTGGGGTAATACAACAAGCTGTGGGGTAATACAACAAGCTGTGGTGTAATACAACAAGCTGTGGGGTAATACAAAGCTGGGTATACACAAGCTGTGGGTAATACAACAACTGTGGGTATACAACAAGCTGTGGGGTAATACAACAAGCTGTGGGTAATACAACAAGCTGTGGGTAATACAACAAGCTGTGGTGTAATACAACAAGCTGTGGGGTAATACAACAATCACTGGTGTAATACAACAAGCTGTGGGGTAATACAACAAGCTGTGGGGTAATACAACAAGCTGTGGGGTAATACAACAAGCTGTGGGGTAATACAACAAGCTGTGGTGTAATACAACAAGCTGTGGGTAATACAACAAGCTGTGGGGTAATACAACAAGCTGTGGGGTAATACAACAAGCTGTGGGGTAATACAACAAGCTGTGGGGTAATACAACAAGCTGTGGGGTAATACAACAAGCTGTGGGGTAATACAACAAGCTGTGGGGTAATACAACAAGCTGTGGGGTAATACAACAAGCTGTGGGGTAATACAACAAGCTGTGGTGTAATACAACAAGCTGTGGGGTAATACAACAAGCTGTGGTGTAATACAACAAGCTGTGAGGTAATACACTAGTGTAGGAACGCCGTGTAACGGGGGGTTCCAGTGGTCACGATCCGTGACGCAGCTTCCCGTTCAGAAAGTGACTGACTCGATGATCGCTTGGTGCACTCCAGAGCAAGGCTACCTTCACATGGAAGCAATCTCTCTCTCTCTCTCTCTCTCTCTCTCTCTCTCTCTCTCTCTCTCTCTCTCTCTCTCTCTCTCTCTCTCTGTCTCACTGAGAGAACAGACCACCAGAAGTATAGTACATATATAACTCACCATAGATCAGATATAATAAATTCTTTGCATTTTTCAAAACACATATATCACTAGTCTCCCATCTCTCCTCTTCTCTCTTATCTCTCCTCTTCTCTCTTATCTCCTATTCTCTCTTATCTCTCCTCTTCTCTCTTATCTCCTATTCTCTCTTATCTCTCCTCTTCTCTCTTATCTCCTATTCTCTCTTATCTCTCCTATTTTCTCTTATCTCTCCTATTTTCTCTTATCTTCTCCTGTCTTCTCTCTTATCTATTCTCGCTTATCCTATCTTATCTTTTCTCCTATCCCTCCTATCACATCTTATTCTTTCCTGTCTTCTCATTTCCTCTTCTTTATCTTTCCGATCCTTTCCTATTCTCTATCTCTCATATTCCCTCTCTTTTCTCTTGTGTTCTCAGTTATCGTTTCTTTCCTGTTTTCCCCTGACTCTTCACCCTCTCCTTCCCTCCCTCACCTTCCCCTCCCCCCGCATTTATTCCTCTTCCTTGTTCTCTCTCATCTTTCGGCATTCTCTACTCTCTTTCCTTCTATTGCTTCCCTTCACCACTTTTCCTGTCATTCTTCCATAGTCATCTCTCCCAATACCTGTTTTTCCCCCGTACATCCCTTCCCCCATACGCCCCTTCCCCATACATCCCTTCCCCATACACCCCTTCCCCATACATCCCTTCCCATACACCCCTTCCCCATACATCCCTTCCCATACATCCCTCCCCCATACGCCCTTCCCCATACACCCCTTCCCCATACATTCCTTCCCCATACACCCCTTCCCCATACACCCCTTCCCCACAATCCCCTTCCCCACACACCCTTCCCCACACACCCTTCCCCACACACCCTTCCCCACACACCCTTCCCCACACACCCTTCCCCACACACCCCTTCCCCACACACCCTTCCCCACACACCCTTCCCCACACACCCTTCCCACACACCCCTTCCCCACACACCCCTTCCCCACACACCCCTTCCCCATACACCCCTACCCCCCGGATAATAGGTGCCACATATAAAGGCACTTAATTGTTTTTGTGTGGGCGTGGCACGCTTAATTGTGGGCGTGGGCGTCTTGTGTGTGTGTGTGTGTGTTTGTTCTTCTGTATAGTCACCTAGTTCTATTTTCAGGGGTCGAGTCATGGCTCTTGGCCGCGCCTCATAGCTCTTTCATCTGATTTAGTAATTTCTGGCCGATCATACTTACTCTTGAAGCTGTGTAGTATAGTGTTTGCCTCCACCATATCCAATTCCTTCCAGTTTCCCATTACCGCTGAGACTGAAAAAGTAATTCCCAACATCCATGTGATTCACCTGCGTTCCCGTTGTACCTGGGCCTTGTATTTTAAACATTATGTACAATTAGTGAACTTGTCTAGTTAACTGTAGATGTTCAAGACCAAACAGTCACAATACCACGACTGGAACAATACATAAATAACCCGCATATAGACTACTGCATCTAGTTGACCAGGCTTACACCAGACGAGCCTGGTCCATGGCCGGGCACCGAGAGTAGCGAGACTCTCGAGGCTTATCGGAGGTAAAGGTAATAATCTGGCCATATATTTGGTATATCTGTGATGGGTTTCCAGAGTTTTGTTGCTTCACCCGCAGCCCGGTCCTGGGTCAGGCTCGTCACCCGCAGCCCGGTCCTGTTTCAGGCTCGTCACCCGCAGCCCGGTCCTGGGTCAGGCTCGTGTCTCCGAAACCCTCAAGCAATAGTTAATGAGAAAAGACCCATGAAGGGTGTGGGAGTGACAGGAGGGAGGGGGAGAGAGGGAGGTGTAATGAAAAGGGAGAGGGAGAGAGAGTGAAGGAGAGTAGGGGAGAGGGAGAGAGAGTGAGGGAGAGTGGATGGTAACCAGCTCAAGACCAAGAATACCACACCACACACTCTTGACTGTCTTAGTGACACCTACATCTTCCTGTTCCTCTTTTCTTAGGTTTTTTCCCTCTTATCCTCTTGTGGTGTCTGTGTCGTCCTGTGGCCGCTGCCCTGGTCGTTCCTGGTCGTTAGTTAATGCTGCCGCTGGGTTTTTTTATTTAGTGGTTTTGTTGATAGTGTTTACTGTTTGTGTTGCTGTTGTTGGTGGTGCTAGTGATGCTGTTGTAGGTGGTGGTGCTGTTGTTGGTGGTACTAGTGGTGCTGCTGCTGTTGGTGGTGGTGCTATTGGTGGTGCTGTTGGTGATGGTGGTGTTAGTGGTGCTGTTGTAGGTGGTGGTGGTGGTGCTAGTGGTGCTGTTGTAGGTGGTGGTGGTGGTGCTAGTGGTGCTGTTGTAGGTGGTGGTGCTAGTGGTGCTGCTGTAGGTGGTGGTGCTAGTGGTGCTGCTGCTGTTGGTGGTACTAGTAGTGCTGGTGGTGGTGGTGCTAGTAGTGCTACTGTAGTAGATGGTAGTGCTACTGTAGTAGATGGTGGTGCTAGTGGTGCTGCTGTAGGTGGCGGTGGTGCTAGTGGTGCTGCTGTAGGTGGCGGTGGTGCTAGTGGTGCTGCTGTAGGTGGTGGTGGTGCTAGTGTTGCTGCTGCTGTTGTTACTGTTGCTAGTGTTGCTGCTGCTGGTAGTGCTGATGGTGGTAGTGCTGATGGTGGTAGTGTTGCTGCTGCTGGTAGTGCTGATGGTGGTAGTGTTGCTGATGGTGGTAGTGCTGCTGCTGGTAGTGCTGCTGGTGGTAGTGCTGCTGGTGGTAGTGCTGATGGTGGTAGTGCTGCTGCTGGTAGTGCTGCTGCTGGTAGTGCTGATGGTGGTAGTGCTGATGGTGGTAGTGCTGCTGCTGGTAGTGCTGCTGCTGGTAGTGCTGCTGGTGGTAGTGCTGATGGTGGTAGTGCTGATGGTGGTAGTGCTGATGGTGGTAGTGCTGCTGGTGGTAGTGCTGATGGTGGTAGTGCTGATGGTGGTAGTGCTGATGGTGGTAGTGCTGCTGCTGGTAGTGCTGCTGCTGGTAGTGCTGCTGCTGGTAGTGCTGCTGCTGGTAGTGCTGCTGGTGGTAGTGCTGCTGCTGGTAGTGCTGCTGGTGGTAGTGCTGATGGTGGTAGTGCTGATGGTGGTAGTGCTGCTGCTGGTAGTGCTGCTGCTGGTAGTGCTGCTGCTGGTAGTGCTGCTGCTGGTAGTGCTGATGGTGGTAGTGCTGCTGGTGGTAGTGCTGCTGGTGGTAGTGCTGCTGGTGGTAGTGCTGCTGCTGGTAGTGCTGCTGGTGGTAGTGCTGCTGGTGGTAGTGCTGCTGCTCGTACTACCACATTGTGGGGAGCAGGAGAGTAGTGGGGTGTGGTGGGGATGAGTGGGGTCGTGACCTCGTGTCCCTCAGTCTAGCCGGGTAGGGAGGGAGGAGGAATAGGAGTGGGAGGAAGGGGTGAAGGGAGACTAAGAGAGGTGGGAGGAGTGGGGAAGGAGGGGATGGTGGGGGTGAAGAATCCAAGAAGCATACTCGCTCACCCAAGACTGATATGTTTGTAGAACATGATGCTGAAGAGAGGGAAGGGGAGAGAGGGAGGGAAGGGGAGAGAGGGAGGGGTAGGGGAGGGGAGGGAGAAAGGGAAGGGAAGGGGAGAGAGGGAGGGAAAGGGGGATTGAGAAGGAAAGAGAGGGATGGTAGGTGACGGTGAGGGAACAGAATAAGGAGAGAGAGAGAGAGAGAGAGAGAGAGAGAGAGAGAGAGAGAGAGAGAGAGAGGATATGGAGATGGAGGAGAAACAAAGGGATAGAGTGGATAGATTATAGGCCTTATGTGCATCCATATGCTTTGACACTGCTATCCACTGGATAGCTATGGGATGTACTTACTGCCCACTTCAACATTATAACAATAATAATAATAATACAATTATTATTATCATAATTCCTTCAAAATAAGCTTTATCACTGTATTTAACTCTTCTTAATTAACACGTCGTTTACCTTCGTCAGAAGGTTCTCCCAGACACTGAGACACATCAAGCACAGCCAGGGCGGTGCAGTCTTGAATATTCCCAGTGTTTAGTGGAGTTGCTGTGATATTCCCAGTGTTTATTTACCAGTATTAAGAAGAGATCTTATAGGTGATATTACCCAGGGATTACTGTTATCTCTGTTATTTAGGAAAGATTAATAACATCTCTGTAATACTTTCTTACGTTAATTAGCTCCCCTGTAACACACCTGGAGGAATACACAGACCTGAAGGACTAAACAAATCTGGAGGAATGCACACACCTGGAGGGATACACACACCTGGAGGAATACACACACCTGGAGGAATACACACACCTGGAGGAATACACACACACACCTGGAGGATTACTTTAGAATTAGTCTTAGATTCTCTTGCAACTTTAATTGCAAATTTCATTCTGGTCTTTCATATTCTCCATTTTGTTGTAAACTTTGTAATATACAACAAATTCTCACACAAAGTTCCTATACAGATTTTTTTTTTAAATGAGACTGAAAAAAAGTTTCTCCAAAATTGAACAGCACGTGAAAAGTCCTCCATGGTTAGTGCTGTTGAATTTTGCTTGCAATTTCTCGTTTGCATTTGCAAAAAAAAAAGGTTTCTCGATCAACTGGGCTGTGGTTGGTACGTTGGACTACGTGCGGCCAGCAGTAACAGCCTGGTTGATCTTTGCCCTGATCCACAGGGAGGCCTGGTCAAGGACTGGGCCGCGGAGGCGTTGACCCCCGGAACAGCCTCCAGGTTGACTGTAAACAGTAGTTTTGTAGAAGAGCTCATTTTGGTTCGTAAGAGCTCATTTTGGTTCGTAAGAGCTCATTTTGGTTCGTAAGAGTTCATTTTGGTTCGTAAGAGTTCATTTTGGTTCGTAAGAGTTCATTTTGGTTCGTAAGAGTTCATTTTGGTTCGTAAGAGTTCATTTTGGTTCGTAAGAGTTCATTTGTTCAAGGTTCATTTTGTTTAAGAGTTCATTTTGGTTCGTAAGAGTTCATTTTGGTTCGTAAGAGTTCATTTTGGTTCGTAAAGAGTTTCATTTTGGTTCGTAAGAGTTCATTTTGGTTCGTAAGAGTTCATTTTGGTTCGTAAGAGTTCATTTTGGTTCGTAAGAGTTCATTTTGGTTCGTAAGAGTTCATTTTGGTTCGTAAGAGTTCATTTTGGTTCGTAAGAGTTCATTTGTTAAGGTATCATTTTGGTTGTAAGTATTGTTCGTAAGTCATTTGGTTCGTAAGAGTTCATTTTGGTTCGTAAGTTCATTTTTTCTGATCATTTTGGTTCGTAAGAGTCATTTTGGTTCGTAAGAGCTCATTTTGGTTCGTAAGAGCTCATTTTGGTTCATAAGATTGTTTTTGATCTATTTAGATCTAAACAGATCGAAACGTCGTCCCCGTAGAAGTTCGTTTTGCTATGCGTTTTCTTCGCTATTACTGACCCTCTGCAGATGAGACGGTTGTAAAATACGTAATACAGAATCTTTATTCAACGTTTCGCTCAGGATCGAGCATTATCAAGGCTTGACGAAGCTCTTTCACGAGCGAAACGCGACCTCTTGGGTCGAGTCTGGCCAATCATGTGAGTTCCGTGGCGGCGAGTGGCGGCTCTGAGACGGTGCTAAAACCGGGTCACGGTGCCCAGATTTGTACAGGTGGTGGGCGTAGCCTCCGGTCAATAACCTGACCCGGTATTAGTGGGTATCTCACACCTTACCCCTTTCTCCCCACCCTCCCCTAATACCTTTAACCCCTCCCCCCATGGTGGTGGGGGGTTACTTACCTCTCTTCACTTTCACTCTTCAACATTCCTAATATGTACATGCGTACTCACACACACACACACACACACACACACACACACGGGGCCAGGAGCTGTGAATCGACCCCTGCAACCACAACTAGGTGAGTACACGCACACTAACACACACACACACAAAGACTAGTCTCAGAACTAAGGGGATTGTCCTACGAAGAAAGGTTAAAGTAAATCGGCCTGACGACACTAGAGGACAGGAGGGTTAGGGGAGACATGATAACGACATATAAAATACTGCGAGGAATAGATAAGGTGGACAGAGACAAGATGTTCCAGAGAGGGGACACAGAAACAAGGGGTCACAATTGGAAGTTGAAGACTCCTATGAGTCAAAGGGATGTTAGGAAGTATTTCTTCAGTCATAGAGTTGACAGGAAGTGGAATAGCCTAGAAAGTGACGTAGGAGAGGCAGGAACCATACATAGTTTTAAGACGAGGTTTGATAAAGCTCATGGTGCAGGGAGAGAGAGGACCTAGTAGCAATCAGTGAAGAGGCGGGGCCAGGAGCTATGAATCGACCCCTGCAACCACAAATAGGTGAGTGTACACACACACACCAGGGGCCAGGAGTTATAACTCGACCCCTGCAACCACAAAAAGGTGAGTACACACACACACACCTGGCAGAGGGGTGAATATACCTCCGTTCATATCACCAGAACTACACACAAACCGTATACACAAATAGCCTGGTTGATCAGGCCCTGATCCACCGGGAGGTCTGGTCAAGGACTGGGCCGTGGGGGCGTTGACCCCCGTAACAGCTTCCAGGTAGACTCCAGGTAGGTACCACTGCCGTCCCACATTATCAAAATATTTGAAAGTTTTTTAAAAAAGCAAGAATACTAAACTCAGAGAATTATCAGTTACACAACAAGGGTTTAAAGGAGGTCGCTCCTGCCTCTCGCAATTGCTGGACCATTACGACAGTCTTGAATGCACTGTAGACGAGTGAATGCTGACGTAATGTACACAGACTTTGCAAAGGTCTTTGACAAGTGCGATCATGGTGTAATAAGAGTATAAAGCGCGTGAGAAAAGAAAAACTGGAAAAGCAGACAAATGGATATTTAACACAAATCGGACATAAGTAGTAATAGTCAACAAAAGATCGAAGGCCGCCACAGTGAAAAATTTAATTCATTAAAGCACAGCTTTTGCCTAAATTTTCTTTCTAATTCTCATAACTGACGTTGATATGGATGTGAGTCTCCCAGTGAGCTAAAATAAAAAAAAATCAGTTACTCCGCAAAGGAAAATTTCAGGAATCAAAACTGGAAAAGAAAAAAACACTGAAACCACTCCATAGAACGAAGGAAGAATGAGGGGGACTTATAAACAACAATGTAAGAAGGGAGAAATCTGAAAGGAAAATTATATTTTTTAATGCACTTGTACTTCTAAGACTGGAGTCTTTAAGAGAGACACTGCAATTGGTAAATACACAGAAGCAAAAGGGTTTTTCAGGTCTGCTGCACAGGCGAAACGACTAAATTAAGAGTATAGATAAATGGTTCAAAGAACGGATATGTAACTCTTGGGTAACTTTATTGTGGAGGCGTTTGGCACACAGTGGCTTCATCAGTCCAATATAAAGAGGAATAGCGAAAATCAGAAGGAGTTTGAGGTAATCAGCTCCTCGTCCTAGAGTCAATGTAATCAGTCCAGTTGTTGTATGAGTGTATCATCTACAACTTGTCTACATTCCATCTGTTACAAGAGAGAACTTGACGTGTTCCTTCAGGCACTTCCATGGGCCTGAAGGTTAGTGTTCACGTTGAACTGAGCTCTCCTTACACCAACAGCCTGACAAATTAGACCCACCAAGAGGCCTGGTCTGTTGATGGTTTCTTGGGCGATGATCCCAGGAACCATCAGCAGGTAGAGATAAAAGGAAAGGGGAAGAGATGAAGAGGGAGGGGACTGAGGTAATATTCTAGACGTTCACTGAATTACAATGATTTTTTTTTCCCCCCGTCAAATTCATAATATAAGAAATCTAGGTTATTTTTTCCATTAGTTGTGGTTACCAGTGTTTTTTTTATTGCCTTGTGGAAACTTATTCCATTGTGTCAGGGGGGATCTGTTTCGTAAGAAATGACTGGAATGTTTAAATCTGCACCAACAAAGGTCAGCTGGTGTTTACTTGTGACGTGGGTTGGCGCCATCAACTTTCTCTTTCCCGCCAGGCACAGCGCGGGAAACCTTCCCATTGGTGAATCCATGCTGGCCAATCACAGCCTAGCAAATTATTGGAAGAACAGGACGACTCTGGAATCTTTCAGGATATCTTCCTTATCAAAGATAATAATACTCGCAAATATTACAAAATAAGGATACTTCTTACTACTATAGACGATTTAAAGCCGCCAGTATTGTCATGACCACAGAACTAAACGAGACATGGTCATAGGTTTCTACGTGCTCTTGGGGTTCTGTAGCGATGAGTACCTCTTTAAAAAAACTACTTTGAGAGAACCTTTTCTGGCATGGAGTTCCCCGCAGGTACAAAGTTTTTAGCATCTTCACCAATCTCGGGGAGAACTGTCACTGATCATTGACTGTTTCCACCTACCGGACAAACAGTGACTTCAACCACTCATCTCCGAAGAGAAGACGTGAGTCTCAGAGTCCACCCCACAAAGACTATTAAGGAATTTACTAGGGCGCCTGAACCATCGGGAACACAGGTGAAGAGGGTGTTTGCAGCATCCAGTGCTGGGGACGCGATCCTTCAAGCATCAGGCATCCTGTATGCATAAATGAAACAGTCAGAGACTTGGACAACCGTTTACTGTTGTCCAAGATTATGTATGCGCAATGCATCGCTCACATCTGATGTACTAGAAACAAGAATGTATACTATATCACCACAGTGACTGATAAAGACGACGTTATTAAGAATCTGCAACTATTCACAGGGTGTCCCGTAGTTTGATTGCTAGGGCACTCGGCTCACACATTAAGGTCCGTGGTTCGATCCCCGTACGGGGGATCGAACCACGGACCTATATAGAAAGCCTCTGTTTATGCAGAGCATTTCGGGCAAATTAGGTCAATCTTGTCCCCAGGATGCGACCCACACAAGTCGGCTAACACCCAGGTGTTAGCCTGGGGACAAAAATGTCCTAATTTGCCCTAATTATTATTAGTGGCAGTAGTATATTACCAGACGTTACATCCTTCTATCTTACCTGTAGTCGCTTCCAAAGGTAACCGCCCCCAGGGCCCGGTCCCAGACCTCCTGGTTGCTGGCATGATCGATCAAGCTGTTAGTGCCCGCCGCCCGTGATCCAACATATGCACCACAACCCTGCCAACCAGGAACACTTTTTGAGGAATATGTACTTGACCTCAGGTACAGCATACCTCACTGTGCGTGACCTTTCTTGTACCTGGTTAGCAAGCACCAGTACCCAGCCTGACCTGACTCCCAATCACGAGGTCTCGTCTGACCCCGTCCTGCAGCTTGACTCCCACTGCAGCTTGACACTCCCACTGCAGCTTGACACTCCCACTGCAGCTTGACACTCCCACTGCAGCTTGACACTCCCACTGCAGCTTGACACTCCCACTGCAGCTTGACACTCCCACTGCAGCTTGACACTCCCACAGCAGCTTGACACTCCCACTGCAGCGTGACACTCCCACAGCAGCGTGACACTCCCACAGCAGCGTGACACTCCCACAGCAGCGTGACACTTCCACTGCAGCTTGACACTCCCACAGCAGCTTGACACTCCCACAAAAAAAGTTGACCTCCACAGCAGCGTGACCTTCCATGCGCTTGACCTTTACACAGCACCAGTACCCAGCCTGACTGACTCCACACAGCTGACGACTTCCACTGCAGCTTGACACTCCCACTGCAGCTTGACACTCCCACTGCAGCTTGACACTCCACTGCAGCGCCTCCATGACACTCCCACAGCAGCGTGACACTCCCACAGCAGCGTGACACTCCCACTGCAGCTGACACTCCACGCAGCTGACACTCCCACGCAGCTTGACACTCCCACAGCAGCTGCCTCACTGCAGCTGACTCCCACAGCAGCGTGACACTCCCACAGCAGCGTGACACTCCCACAGCAGCGTGACACTCCCACAGCAGCGTGACACTCCCACAGCAGCTTGACACTCCCACAGCAGCTTGACACTCCCACTGCAGCTTGACACTCCCACAGCAGCGTGACACTCCACAGCAGCTGACACTCCCACAGCAGCGTGACACTCCCACAGCAGCGTGACACTCCCACAGCAGCTGACCTCCACTGCAGCTTGACACTCCCACGCAGCTTGACACTCCCACGCAGCTGACACTCCCACGCAGCTGACACTCCCACAGCAGCTGACACTCCCACGCAGCTGACACTCCCACAGCAGCTTGACACTCCCACAGCAGCGTGACACTCCCACAGCAGCTTGACACTCCACAGCAGCTGACACTCCCACGCAGCTCTCCACAGCAGCTGACACTCCCACAGCAGCGTGACACTTCACGAGCTGACACCACAGCAGCTGACACTACAGAGCTGACTTCCACAGCAGCTGACACTCCCACAGCAGCTGACACTCCCACGCAGCTTGACACTCCCAGCTGACACCCAGCAGCTTGACACTCCCACAGCAGCTTGACACTCACAGCAGCTGACCCCACAGCAGCTGACACTCCCACGCAGCTTGACACACTCCCACAGCAGCGTGACACTCCCACAGCAGCGTGACACTCCCACGCAGCTGAACTCCACACAGCTGACACTCCACACAGCGTGACACTCCCCCACACAGCTGACACTCACACAGCTTGACACTCCCACCAGCTGACACTCCACAGCGTGACACTCCAGCGACCTCCCACAGAGCTTGACACTCCCACAGCAGCTGACACTCACGCATGACACTCCACAGCAGCTTGACACTCCCACAGCAGCTTGACACTCCCACAGCAGCTTGACACTCCACAGCAGCTTGACACTCCCACAGCAGCTGACACTCCCACAGCAGCTGACACTCCACGCAGCTACACCCCACGCAGCTTGGAGCTACTCCCACAGCAGCTTGACATCCGAGCTTGCCTCCCACAGCAGCTTGACACTCCCACACACACCACTGACTCCCTACAGCAGCTTGACACTCCCACAGCAGCTTGACACTCCCACAGCAGCTGCTTTACACTCCCACAGCAGCTGCGTGACTCTCCCACAGCAACACACCCACGGTAAATAAGCCACGAAACCGTGGATGAAATAATTCGTAAATAACCCACAGTTTGAAGGGGAAAGTTTAGGCGACGTTTCGCTCCATCCTGGACCATTATCAAGTCCTGAGCGGACTTGGGAATGGTCTAGAATTGATCGAAACGTCGTTCAAAGTTTCGTTTCCAATTCGTGGGTTAGTTGTGAACAATACTCAGGTCAGAGGGATATTAGGAATTACTTTTTCAGGGTGGTGAGCGGACTGCACTAAAAAAGGTTGAGGAAAATGTCATACACAGTTGCAAGGGAAGGTACGATAGCGTCCCGGAGGCCAGGTACAGTAAACCCGGTCCATGGGAGGCGGGGCCAGGTGCTGTGACTCGAATCCAGCATTTTTTTTTTTACCTGTATTAAGCGCTAAACCCGTGTGGGATCTTAAGAGCGGGGGAGAGGGGGGGGGAGCTGAGGCTCTGTGATCACTCAAACTGTTGCAGGAGTCACAGAGCAAAGATGATGATGTGGATGGGAGGAGGATGAAGGGAAGGGAAGGGGAGGAGAGGGAGAGGGAGAGGGAGAGGAGAGGAGAGGGAGAGGGAGAGGGGAGAGAGGAGAGGGAGGGGGGAGAGGGAGTCGGTATCACAATGACTTGACTGCTACTGAAAAAAGAACGTTTGTCTTCGACTACATCTTCCCCCCTCGCTCTCTCGTATTCGTGTCCCTCCCTTTCCTCTCCTCCCTCCTTCGCTATCCTTCTCTCATCCATCCTTTCTCCCTCCCTCCCTCCCTCTATTCTCACCCTTTTAAGACCTCCATCACTTCCCTCCTCTTCCTCACCTATCTCTCTTCTCCAGTTCTTCATTATACATCCATCTGTCGACCCTTTCCCTACTTCTCCCCCTCCTTCCCCTACCCGTATCACTGTCTCATTATCCCCTCCTCCTCCCCTCCCCCTCTATGTAAACAAATCCCCTAACCCCCTACTCCAACATCTCCCCCTCACCTGTGAATTTCCCTCTTCTCTCTCTCCCAGCATTTCCTCTCTTCCTGACTTCCCCTACGTCTTCCCCACCTTCCTCCCTGTCATTCCCTCATTCCCCATCATGGCTTAAAAGAAAAGAAAAAAAAAGGAAAATATCCAGTTTTAGGCAAAAAGACCACAAGAATTATGCCCCTTCTTTTTTAAGTGGATGTGACTTGTACCTGCCTAGCATGGGCCAGTAGGTGACTTGTACCGGGCTAGCATGGGCCAGTAGGTGACTTGTACCTGCCTAGCATGAGCCAGTAAGTGACTTGTACCTGCCTAGCATGGGCCAGTAGGTGACTTGTACCTGCCTAGTATGGACCAGTAAGTGATTTGTACCTGCCTAGCATGAGCCAGTAGGTGACTTGTACCTGCCTAGCATGAGCCAGTAGGTGACTTGTACCTGCCTAGCATGGGCCAGTAGGTGACTTGTACCTGGCTAGCATGGGCCAGTAGATGACTTGTACCTGCCTAGTATGGACCAGTAGGTGACTTGTACCTGCCTAGCATGGACCATTAAGTGACTTGTACTTGCCTGTCATGGGCCAGTAGGCCTGCTGCAGTGCTCCTTCTTTCTTATGTTCTTCATCTAAAAACCTACTTACAGAGCCATTGCTGTGTTCAATGTGCCAGCTCACATTCTCTTCCTTGGGTATCTTCTACACAACAGTCTTGCAGCATCTGTTGTTGGGGCAATGGATGCATTCCCTAGAATGTTTGTTAATTGCTCATTACTCTGTAATTTGTTCATGATTGTAACCATGTATGGACGTGTTTATGATTCATTACCTTTGTAACTGTCATGATTGTGACTAGCTCTAATTCATTACCTTTGTAACTTGTCATGATTGTGACCAGCTCTAGTTCATTACCTTTGTAACTTGTCATGAGTGTGACCAGCTCTACCTGGAGCTCATTACCTTTGAAACTTAGTCGTAATTGTGACCAGATCTAGTTCATTACCGCTGTAACTTGTTCAGCTATCAAAACTTTGGGGTCCAGTCCCTGGACCAATTATGTACCTCTGTAATCTTTTGACTACTGCCCACAGGATGGGTATGGGGGTGCATAATAAAGATATTAAACTAACTTCCTGCCTGACTGTGTTCTGTGTCCGGTCTTCTTTCCTATTTTTGTTATTCTTGCAGTGATTAAACTCAAATAACCTCATTTTTCTTCATTCCTACATCTTCCTATTCTCTCGTTTTATCGTTTTTTTTATTTAAAGTCTCTAATCCTTCCTGCTCTTTTCTCTCTTTCTTGGATCTTCCCTCATTCCTTAGTAGATATTTCTTTTAATCTTTTTTTTCAATCCTTTTCATATTTACTCACTTCATCTTACATCTTAATTTGTCTTGCCTACTTCCCTTTTATCCTATTTCCCTTTTGTTGCCATTCCAAGATCTTCTGTTTAGTTATGTTTCCAACAGTTCTCTCTTTCTTCTGTGTCTTTCATGCACTTTTCCTCCCATTGTTTACCTCACTGTACTTCTCTATTGATCATAGGTTGTTGCACATATGTGCAACATTGGTTGGCGTCCACACAGACACCCGTGTGTTGCACATGTGTCTACCTCACCAATTTGTCAGTGTGTATATACCAGTAATACACTGATATCCCTGTTAAATAACAAAAAAGGCACAATACCGTGACTGGAACAATACACACACAACCCGCACTCTCAAGACTTCATCGAACGTGTTCGCTCTCTCCCGACCTGTAAGATGCTTAGTCTTGATGTCGAGTCCCTCTTCACTAATGTCCCTCTGGATGATGTCCTTAATTTTCTCGGAGAGAAGGCCAATGAAGGGTTACTTCATCTCCTATACCTACTGATGTCTTTCTTGATCTTATCCGACTTTGCGTGGACTCTAACTCCTTTTCCTTTCAAGGTAAATATTATTCTCAAACCTTTGGTGTCGCTATGGGCTCTCCTCTATCTCCTGTTCTTGCTAATCTTTATATGGAATACTTCGAGACTGTTCTTCTTCCCACTATTGATGTACGTCCTTCACTCTGGCTCCGCTATGTAGATGACATCTTTGCTCTTGGCCTCATGACTTAAGTCTCTTCCAACCTTTTCTTGATGCTCTTAATAATCTTGCCCTTCCATTAAGTTTAAAGCTGATTGGGAATCTAATTCTTTGCTTCCTTTCCTTGATGTTCATGTCCACCGTTCAGTTACAGGTTTTGCCTTCTCCGTGTACTGCAAGCCTATGCACAGTGGCATGTACATTCATTACTTCTCTTATCATGCCTCCTCTGTCAAGAAGAGTGTTCTTATCTCCTCTTTCTCCGTGCTCTCCGCATCTGTGATCCTCAGTTTCTTGAAGCAGAAATTTCCACTCTTCATAATTCTTTTTCCCGCCTGGGCTACCCTTCCCATTTCATAGACTCTGCTTTCTCTCGTGCTAAACGGACTTTCTTCTCTCCTAAACCCTCTACTCCTGAGAACTCTCCAGTCCTCTGCCTTCCCTACATCTCTGGTCTCTCTAATCTCAGCAACTCTCTCCGTTCCTTAGACATCAAACTTACCTTTCGCCAAACTAACACTCTTCGCACTGATCTAGTTCATACCTCCCCTACCTCCACAGATTCTCCTGGTGTCTACTCTATTTCTTGCTCCTCCTGTCCTCTTCAGTACTTCGAGAAACTGGCCTGATCTCTTTCTGACAGACTCAGGGAGCACAAAATAGTGTTAGGCTTGCCGACACTAATAATGCTCTTTTCTGTCATGTCAGAGATCACAGTCATCCCATTGATTGGTCTTCTGCTAAAACTGTCTACCCTACGTCTAACTTTCATAGTCGCCGCCTGGTTGAATCCTCCCTTATACACAACTTTCCCTGTATGAATCTTAGCCCTGGCTTTGTCTCTGTTTATGCTTTCCTCTCATTACATTGTTAAATGCTCTAAACTTCAGAACACCCGTGACTTAACCTGATTCCTTCCCTGTCTTATCTTCCCCTTCTCCTTTTTTTCTCCTTGGGTTTTCCTTTCTTTCTGTTCTTTCTTTTGCCTTGTATTTTCCTTCATTTTTCGCTTTTCTTCCTCTCGTACCCCCTTGCGGGCCGCTAGCCTCATAGCAGTGCTCCTTCCCATATGACTGTCTACTCTACTACCTTTACTACTACCTTTACTACTATCACTACTACCACTACTACTACATTTCACTCTCTTGTACCCTCCCCTGTCTGCCTGCCTATAAATACCTTCCTCTGTCTCTGTGTGTTAGTGTGACTTTGTAAATGGTCCAAGTCGGGCCGAAACGTCGTCGTAAGCTCCTCTCTTTTATATGTGCGGGTTGTGTGTATATATATCCCTGTTCTTGGTATTCCCATCCCTCCGTGCTGGTGAGGAGAGGGGGAGGAGAGGGAGAGAGGGAGGGGAGTGCACAGAAAGAGATCGAGGGGGAAGAATGGGGGAGGGGGTGAAGGGAGAGGCTGTGGGATGGGGGGAGTGAGAGACATGGGGAGAGGGGAGGGAAGAAAGTAAAAACACAGACAGCAGACAATACTCCCCTCAAGAGACCTATGTTTACACCCCACACCCATATCTGACAAGTCATCACTGTTATCACACTTTCCAAGAAAGTAAATTTACAAGCTTAGAGCTGTTATCATACCTCAGTTATTTACTAGCTAGGAGCTGTTATCCTACCTTAGTTCATTTACAGGCTGTTATCTTATCTCGGTTCATTTACAAGCTAAAAGTTATCTTACCTCAGTTCATTTACAGGCTAAGAGCTGTTATCCTACCTCAGTTATTTACAGACTAAGAGTTATCCAATCTCAGTTGTTTACATACTAAGAGATGTTATCCTGAGTTCAAGACCCAGTGTTATCTAAGGTGCAGAGCCCCCTCTCCACAGTGTACCACCCACAACAGTCTACTAAAACACAGGTTCCTGTATACTGTTAGGAGGAGGTGGAGGGGGCAGTAGGTGTAAGGAAACTTGGCTCAACATACTAGCCTGCCCGGGATTAAACCCAGATGATTCAGTTGTGAGCCATGAGTGACCGTTTCTACCAAGCCTGGAGTCACTCCCATGTTGTCCTGGACGACTTGGCAAGGTGAACAGGAAAACGGTCTCTGTCTCTCTCTCTCTCTCTCTCTCTGTCTGTCTTTTGTTTTTGTCTGTCTTCTCTTTTCTCTCTCTCTCTCTCTCTCTCTCTCTCTCTCTCTCTCTCTCTCTCTCTCTCTCTCTCTCTCTCTCTCTCTCTCAAGAGAATACAAATGGAAGTTATCAGCACAGGAAGGGGAGAGTTGTTCCACTTCCTGTGATCAAGATCTCTTCACCGTCTTGAAGACACCGACCTTGAAGGAGCTCTTGTGGGGAAATATTTATTTCTGTTTTTAACTCTCGCAAGTTTGTGCGGTATGTGCGCGCTGAACTCCAGCTCTTGGGCCAGCCTCTTTGTGTTTGTTGGTGATACATCTGCGTGTAGTTACTAGTTATTAAAGGCACTTGTCGATAGACACTAGGTCTCCTTTTTTTTTTTGTGTGTGTGTGTGTGTGTGTGTGTGTGTGTGTGTGTGTGTGTGTGTAATCACCTATTTGTGGTTGCAGGGGTCGAGTCACGACTCCTGGCTGCCATGTGTGTGTAAGGGGGGGGGTCGTCTAGGGGAAAGGGGTGATGATGCTGGACCAATATCAATTCGTGACTTGATAATGGTCCAATTCGACTCGAGAAGTCATCAGTAGTTTTAGTTACCACTCTTGTTGTATTGGTTCAAGGATAAGTGTTTCCACCAAGTGTTGCTTCAGCGATAAGTGCTGTCGGGAAGTGTTGCTTCAGCGATAAGTGCTGTCGGGAAGTGTTGCTTCAGCGTCATGTGTTATCAACAAGTGTTAAATTCGTCGAGTTTTCCTCTGAGTTGTCCTGAGCCACACTGAGATAATACAATTTCTTTTCCTGTTTTTCTTAGATATTGTCTAGTTTTAGGAAGGTTTTCCTTATTATTATTTTATTATTATATATTATTATTAGATATTATCACAGAGAAGAAGAAGGAATTTATTTTGAATGTTATGAAAGAACCTGGATGTCGTGGCTCTAACCAAAACAAAGTCAAGGGATGGGGGATGTAAGAATTTGAGTGGGGTAGTAAATGGGGTTAAATCAGTTATATCTGAGAGAACTAGAGCTAAATAAAGGGTAGGGATAACATTAAATGATCAGCTGAGGAAGAAGAGAGGGTACAGGTGTTTACAATAAAAAATTATGTGGATTAGAATAAGGATGGGATGTGAGAAGTGGGTTATAGTGGAGGTGGATTTAAATTGGTTACTGCAGAGACTTAAGACAGAAAGTCTTTGATAAGGAATTTCACCGTGTAGAGGGTCATTACTTGATAAAGCTCTACACAGAGCCAAACATGATAGAGCTTTACAAAGAGGGAAACATGACTTGACACAGCGAAGCATTGTCCATATGATAGCTTGCTCTGACATGTATGGTTTACCCTCTATCGTATGGAGGTTTTAAAAGTACGAAGAGATAGCCATGTGAGCGACAGGGCCATACACACAGACAGGGCCACACACACACAGGCAGGGCCACACAGAGAAACAGAGCTACACACATCGACATGTGCCTAGGACAAAATGGTAACTAACGTACGTCAGGCCCATACTAGAATATGCAGCACCAGTCTGGAACCCACACCTGGTCAAGCACGTAAAGAAACTAGAGAAAGTGCAAAGGTTTGCGACAAGGTTAGTTCCACAACTCAGGGGTCTGTCTTATGAAGAAAGGTTGAGGGAAATAGGACTAACAACACTGGAGGAAAGAAGGGTCAGAGGAGACATGATAACGACATACAAAATACTGCGGGGAATTGACAAGGTAGACAGTGACAGGATGTTCCAGAGAGGGAACACGCAAACAAGGGGACACAACTGGAAGCTGAAGACTCAGTTAAGTCAAAGGGATGTTAGGAAGCATTTCTTCAGCCACAGAGTAGTCAGGAAGTGGAATAGTCTAGAGAAAGATATAGTGGAGGCAGGAACCATACATAGTTTTAAGACAAGGTATGATAAAGCTCATGGAGCAGGGAGAGCAGAGACCCAGTAGCAGACAGCGAAGAGGCGGGGCCAGGAGCTGAGTCTCGACCCCTGCAACCACAATTAGGTGAGTAATTAGGTGAGTACACACACACAGAAACATGACCACACACAGAAACGGCCCCAAATACACACAAACAGGGCCCCACATACATACACAAACAGGGCCACACACAGAAACAGGGCCCCACATACACACACAAACAGGGCCACACACAGAAACAGGGCCCCACATACACACACAAACAGGGCCACACACAGAAACAGGGCTACAAACTACAACACTATAACTCCAACCCTTCAGAGATAGGGGCTAGTCAAGCCAGCCAGCAAAAAATACAGACATATACCTTTGATGAGTTCCGAGAGTCTACTCCGGAGCCCGGCCATGAGCCAGGCTCGTCCGGTGCTTGCCCAGTCAAGCAGGCTGTTGCTGCTGGTGGCGGCCCGCTGACCCACATATCAATCATAGCCTGAATACAATTTTGAGACTGTATCCAAGGATTGTATCCACATCTCATATCTAAATTAAGTCTTACTGTATGACTGCTGCAAATTAAATGACTCAGTTGATCTACTGATTCTTGTATATCTGGAATATTAAGATAGTAAGTACAGCTAATTGTTTAGGTAATTAAATCGTAAGTGATTTTATTGTATTCATTGGAGTGACTTGGTAGTATTGAGTAGATAAGTATTGGGATAGGTTAGTGTGAGTGAAGTGCACGATGAACTAGCCACTCAGGGTGAGTCGAGAGTGCACCATAAACTAGCCACTCAGGGTGAGTCGAGGGTGCACCATAAACTAGCCACTCAGGGTGAGTCGAGGGTGCACCATAAACTAGCCACTCAGGGTGAGCTGAGAGTGCACCATAAACTAGCCACTCAGGGTGAGTCGAGGGTGCACCATAAACTAGCCACTCAGGGTGAGTCGAGGGTGCACCATAAACTAGCCACTCAGGGTGAGTCGAGGGTGCACCATAAACTAGCCACTCAGGGTGAGTCGAGGGTGCACCATAAACTAGCCACTCAGGGTGAGTCGAGGGTGCACCATAAACTAGCCACTCAGGGTGAGTCGAGAGTGCACCATAAACTAGCCACTCAGGGTGAGTCGATGGTGCACCATAAACTAGCCACTCAGGGTGAGCCAAGAGTGCACCATAAACTAGCCACTCAGGGTGAGCTGAGAGTGCACCATAAACTAGCCACTCAGGGTGAGCTGAGAGTGCACCATAAACTAGCCACTCAGGGTGAGCCAAGAGTGCACCATAAACTAGCCACTCAGGGTGAGTCGAGGGTGCACCATAAACTAACCACTCAGGGTGAGCCAAGAGTGCACCATAAACTAGCCACTCAGGGTGAGTCGAGGGTGCACCATAAACTAGCCACTCAGGGTGAGCCAAGAGTGCACCATAAACTAGCCACTCAGGGTGAGTCGAGGGTGCACCATAAACTAGCCACTCAGGGTGAGTCGAGAGTGCACCATAAACTAGCCACTCAGGGTGAGTCGAGAGTGCACCATAAACTAGCCACTCAGGGTGAGCCGAGAGTGCACCATAAACTAGCCACTCAGGGTAAGTCGAGAGTGCACCATAAACTAGCCACTCAGGGTGAGTCGAGAGTGCACCATAAACTAGCCATTTAGGAGACGCACATTTTAGTGATGAGTCAACGTGTCCATAATGAATACAGTTGGTGCCTGAACCATCATGTTCACCAGTCTCTGCAATGAGTCAGGTATGATCGCTGTATTGTGGCGGCTCTTGGTGGTCCTGGTGTGGCACTGGTCCTGGTGTGGCACTGGTCCTGGTGTGGTGCTGGTCCTGGTGTGGCACTGGTCCTGGTGTGGCACTGGTCCTGGTGTGGCACTGGTCCTGGTGTGGCACTAGCTCCGCAGACGCGTCCTGGTGTCAAGAGTGTGGTGAGTGGTGTCCTTATATGAGCAAGAATCCGGGACGTACATGTGTGTGTGTGTGTGTGTGTGTGTGTGTCCTATGAGGTCAAAGTGGTCCGTCAAGGTCACAACCACTAGTTTTCCACTAATTGGGGAATATACAAATGGTACACCGAACTCTATGATACGTCAGTATATTATTAATCAAAATAAGGTACCTGAAATATTTAGAATGTTGCAAGGCATCTATTCTTTAGCATTTAGATTTAAAATGTCGATAGCCTATTGCAATTCTGAATCTGTATTAAATCTACATAAATGTATGTACGTATTCTTAGCTGTGCAGTGTAGAGCAAATTTCTTCTTTTTATTTGTTATTATTGTACAGAGTATGTGATTTTTATGCCCCCACTCTATGATGGAGATATCTTGATAACAAAAATAATTTCTGCTGTGTGTGGGATAGGTTATGGTGAGAGATAGTAATTCTCAAGTGCCAGTAACTGCAGTTCTGCTGGCAGGAAGCCCTTGAAGCTGTCGTAGCTGATGAACCTTTAATGGAATACTTGACGATGTTCTCATTGTCTTACTGAAGTCTCCCAGTTCAGGCTGACACTACTGAAGTCTCCCAGCTCAGGCTGACACTACTGAAGTCTCCCAGCTCAGGCTGACACTACTGAAGTCTCCCAGCTCAGGCTGACACTACTGAAGTCTCCCAGCTCAGGCTGACACTACTGAAGTCTCCCAGCTCAGGCTGACACTACTGAAGTCTCCCAGCTCAGGCTGACACTACTGAAGTCTCCCAGCTCAGGCTGACACTACTGAAGTCTCCCAGCTCAGGCTGACACTACTGAAGTCTCCCAGCTCAGGCTGACACTACTGAAGTCTCCCAGCTCAGGCTGACACTACTGAAGTCTCCCAGCTCAGGCTGACACTACTGAAGTCTCCCAGCTCAGGCTGACACTACTGAAGTCTCCCAGCTCAGGCTGACACTACTGAAGTCTCCCAGCTCAGGCTGACACTACTGAAGTCTCCCAGCTCAGGCTGACACTACTGAAGTCTCCCAGCTCAGGCTGACACATTTCATTTCCTCCTGTACGTGACACATCCTTCATGTATGACAGGGAAAGACAGCTAGCTTTTGTTTCCACTTTGTATCTGTCATATAGAATAAGGTAGCAGCACACTGCTGGTGTTTCCAGCTTTTCTGAAAGAAACTATCCCTCTTCCTCTCTCTATCTTCTCTCTCCTTACCTCTCATCTTCCTTTCTTCCATCTCTTTCCTTTTTGTATTTCTCACCTCGTCCTCCCTTTCTTCTTCTCTCCTATCTCCCTTCCTGCATAATAGCGACCTTGGGCTGTATACATTTCATTGTTATCATTATAATTAGTAATATTATCTCTTATCTCTCGCCATCTGTGCGGGAAGTCCTCCATTCTCTCTTGACTCCAACCGAGGCCGCTCAGAATGGCTGGGACTTGTGACACACCTCAGTACAATGCGGGATTACAAGGGTTTTACAATAGGTTCTCAGGCCGGCACCACCTTGGTCTGTGTTGGTGGTCGCGCGTGAGGGGACGCAGGCCAGTGTTCACTTGTGTTCTGTTTTAAAACGCCATCGGTAACTAAAGCACCTTTATTTTGGGTATCTTGGAGTTTCCCGTGCCTGAGTGGGACTCGGTTCCTGGACCGAGGTCCTGGACCCATTATGTGCCTCGTTAATATTTTGACTACGCTAAAACAAAAATGCATATGTGGATCATGTTTACTGCAGTCCCTCCTGTTTTCACAGGGGTTTATGTCAGTGTGAATAATAAACAACTAACCCGCACCTAGAGGAGCTTACGACGACGTTTCGATTAACGTTTCTCTCTATGTGAGGGTTATTTGTGTATGGTTCCAGTCACGGTATTGTACGTCTTTCTTCAACGATTCAAGGAATGATGCGGTCAGTGTACGTCGGTGGGAGATGTAGACAATGAATGTATTTTTTTTTTAGTTCTTCGGTTGTGTAATTTAATCAGCTCTTCAGGGGCTGTTAGTGTATAATAATATTTTGGTCTAGGAAGAAGTGCCTTAAAGAGTATCATCATCGGCTTGGCACTGGTTGGCAGTAGTGACAGTGTGTAAATATATTAATGTCTGTGAAGGCGTGTTGTCCACCAGGGACTTGACCAACCATTAAATTCTCTGGTGGGCGAAACTTCTCCGCCGTAAAATTCCATAACCAGCATTGTGTGTCTTACTGACACTGGAATCTATCTCTGGTCTTGAAGGTTCTCGTCTGTCAGACTCTCATCTTTGCCGATGTCGTAGTAACATTATGGGACGACTTGAAGGTACGACCTACCGCTGCCTGGTCACTCACCCCCACCTCTCTCACACTCTCCCTCTCAACTAACACTTCATTCAGGCCACACATCTTTCACAGCTACGATAATAACTAAATAAAGTCAGAAAAAACTCTGTGTGTATGTAATAATAATCCCTGCTGACTAGTGAAGGATTCGAACCCGTACTCGTCATATCCCAGTCAGGCTGATACATTAGTTTTACGGTGTCTGAACCCATTGCTTCATCGTTGAAATGAACACATTCTCACGTCATAACTCGGACCATTAGGTATGAATGAAAGGCCAGAATCATGAGTCAGTAGCCATGACTTATGAATCACGATTATTTCCGGAAGAGGACGTATGGTGGGATAAGATAACATATTTGGTGTTGTCAGTCAACTATGCTGAGTGGGAGGGAGGGGAGAGGAAAGTAAGGGAGATTTTGTTTTTAGCAAAATGGGATCAGAAAGGGAGAGAAATGGGAGACAGAGGGAGAAGGTAGAGAAGAGAGTGTGTGGGGAGGGAATGAGAGAAGATGGAGAGGAATTACAAATTGGGGAGGGAGGGAAAGGCAAGAATGGAGTGAGGTGGAGGAGAGATGAAAGAGGGAGAGAGGGAGATGTAAGAGGAAACAGGGAGGTGAAGGGAGACAGGAGGAAAGAAGCTACTGAAAGATAAAAGCACAGAGGAGGATAAAAATGTGAAGAATGAGTAAATAGGAGGAGGAGGAGGAGGCATAAGAGGAAGAACAAGAGGATGAGAAGGAATAAGAGGAAGAACAAGAAGAAGAGGAGGAGGAATGCTAGGGGTGCCAAGGTCTCGACAAACTCAAGTGGTGCCAATTAGAGCCACAGACCCAAGGAGACACTTGTGACGTCATGGGCACGGGCCAGGAGCTGCAAGGAAAGGTGTTACTATTGAACAGTAGATTAGACTATCTAGCTTAATGCTGTCTACTTGTTGTAACTTGGCTAGAAGAAACCCTCAGAAGCTAGTGTAGCTAATGGACCTTTAATGGAATACTTGACGACATCCTCAGGTTTCTAGTAGGGCTTCCTAGTGTAGTTTCAGTTAGATTGTAGCAGGTTTCTAGTTAGGGGTTCCTAGTGTGGTTTCAGATAGATTGTTGTGTGTGTGTGTGTGTACACTCACCTAATTGTACTTACCTAATTGTGGTTACAGGGGTCGAGACTCAGCTCCTGGCCCCGCCTCTTCGCTGTCCGCTACTGGGTCTCTGCTCTCCCTGCTCCATGAGCTTTATCATACCTCGTCTTAAAACTATGTATGGTTCCTGCCTCCACTATATCTTTCTCTAGACTATTCTACTTCCTGACTACTCTGTGGCTGAAGAAATGCTTCCTAACATCCCTTTGACTCATCTGAGTCTTCAGCTTCCAGTTGTGTCCCCTTGTTTCTGTGTGTGTGTGTGTGTGTGTGTGTTACTAAGACACTTGTGAAAAACCTGGAACTACCTACCTGGAGCTACCTACCTGGAGCTACCTACCTGGAACTACCTACCTGGAACTCATTATCCATCTCATTATCCATCCTGTGAGGATGACACTGTTAAGGTCCTTGAAGGTAACATCCTCTGACATTATCACTCCCAAGTCCTTCGGATTAATTATTCTCTCTATTGTGTTTCTATAATTTGTTTTACAGTCTGATCTAGCTTTTATTTCCTCAAGTTTTCCATAGTCTGAAACTTGTCCTCATTGAACTTTATATTGTTTTCTGCAGCCCAGTGGAAAGCTTTGTTTATGTCTCCTTGGAGATATACCGAGTCCTCAGTGCATGACACTCATGCAGGTTCTAGTCTCGCCGGTAAAGGAAGACACAGTGCTGTGGTTTATTTACATCTGTCTGTCAGTATCTTTATTTTAGAAACGTTTCGCCTGCATAGCAGACTTCTTTAGTCGAATACAGAGGTGACTAAATATACTGGAATCAGTGTGTGTGTGTTCACCTGCAGGGGTCATGTCACAGCTCCTGGCCCCGCCTCTACGTTGGTCGCTACTAGGTCCACTCTTTCCCTGCTATAAGAGTCTTGTCGTACCTCTCCTTAAAGCTATGTATGAATCCCGCCTCTAACACTTCACTCTCCAGATTGTTCCACTTCCTGTCAACTGAAGAAATACTTCCTAACATCCCTCTGTGTGTATTGTATATGTGTGTGTGTGTTTGTGAGAGAGAGAGAGAGAGAGAGTGAGAGAAAGGGAGAGTACACAATTTATCTCACTATTGGTGTTAGCAGTGGACACCACACCCACACTAACACCCACTGGCAGTGGTGCTAGTGAAGGTGGGGGTTGGGGGGTGGGGGCGGCGGTGTCAGGTGTCCATCATGTCAATAACTAGGGTGAGGGAGGGCGGCGTCAACAGCATTTCATAAGGGTGAGGGAGCCCCGCCCTGCCCTCCTACTGGACAGGGAGGGAGGGTGGGTGGGAGTTTGCCTGGCCCACTCCTGGTGTCTTGGAGTGAGGGAGGGAGAGTGAACCCTCCATCATTATGTAGCGCTGCTGTGCTATGCTCCCTCTAGGGTACTGACGTGAGTCTCCTCCATCACGTGTTTGATTGATCTCCCTCTCTCCCTCCCTCCCTCCCTCCTTCAATACCATACTGTGTAGTACTCTCACTCACCCCCCGCCCGCTACCCCTCCTTCCCCTCCCATCTCGCCTACCTCTTATCTTCTAACTTTATTTACAAGCCAAGAGCTGCTACCTATATCAGCTCATTTGAATGAAACCTTTGTGTTGTCATGAACTTACACATAGAAAAAAGGATGAAGTTGGAGCCATTTGATGGCCATTTATTTGGTCAACTGACTTTATTTCATCGATGTCTATGTCTGTCTGTCTCTCTCTCTCTCTCTCTCTCTCTCTCTCTCTCTCTCTCTCTCTCTCTCTCTCTCTCTCTCTCTCTGACACGCTCAGTAATTCAATATATTGACTTGCAATTCTCAATACACTTAACCCCTCCTTCCCTCCCTACCTCCCTCCCTCCCCCCCTCCTTCCCTCCCTCCCTATCCTCCCTTCTCTCAGTATACACAAATAACCCGCATATAGAAGAGAGGAGGAGCTTACGACGACGTTTGTCTATTGGACCATTTAAAAGTCCTTGTAAAGACTTTAATGTCAAGACGTACGAAACTCGTGTAAATGCTCTCTCTTCTGTATGTTATCTGTGTATTGTTCCAGTCATGGTATTGTGACCTTTTTTTGTTATTCTCTCAGTATTTCTGTCAGTTTCGTACTCAGTACTTCACTGTAGAGCAGCTTTACGAGGCTCTGACTGGCACTAAATGCCTCTGACTGGCACTAACATTCCTCTGACTGGCACTAAATGCCTCTGACTGGCAATTAACATACCTCTGACTGGCATTAACATTCCTCTGACTGGCACTAACATGCCTCTGACTGGCATAACATACCTCTGACTGCACTAAATCCTCTGACTGGCCTAACATACCTCTGACTGGCACTAACATACCTCTGACTGGCACTAACATGCCTCTGACTGGCACTAACATTCCTCTGACTGGCACTAAATGCCTCTGACTGGCACTAACATACCTCTGACTGGCACTAAATGCCTCTGACTGGCACTAACATACCTCTGACTGGCACTAACATACCTCTGACTGGCACTAACATACCTCTGACTGGCACTAACATACCTCTGACTGGCACTAACATACCTCTGACTGGCACTAACATACCTCTGACTGGCACTAACATACCTCTGACTGGCACTAACATACCTCTGACTGGCACTAACATACCTCTGACTGGCACTAACATACCTCTGACTGGCACTAACATACCTCTGACTGGCACTAACATACCTCTGACTGGCACTAACATACCTCTGACTGGCACTAACATACCTCTGACTGGCACTAACATGCTCTAACTCGCCTCTGACATTTTCCCGAGTTTTTCTGATCTCACAACCTAGCCGGTGGCCCACAGTTATCTGATTCACCAGGCTATTGCTACCTGCATCCATCACAGGCCACACAGCTATATTCATTAACTCGTCGTTACTGTTGACCATCAGTTTTTTTATAACATTGAATGATAAGGAATAAACAAGACAGTGTAAAGGACATACCTTTTCTTGAAACTGTGTATGGTAGATTTCTTAATTTCTTTATCGTGCATTTTTTCGCTTTATATAATGTGTGTGAGAGAGAGAGAGAGAGAGAGAGAGAGAGAGAGAGAGAGAGAGAGATAAGAC
>WNWK01000598.1:287500-305000 GCA_009830355.1 Cherax destructor | reverse complement strand
GTGTGTGTTCGCGTGCGTGCACTATACACAGAGCCTCCACCTCACAAGTTATAACAGACGACGCGCGAGAGAGTGCATCTGATACGGACGAGTTATTATGTCCAGGTTATTATATAGTTATTACCGCCTTAGGATGTGCCTCAGAGGATGCTGGCGCAGCCTCCGGCATCCTCGTCTCCATGGTAACATCCGCTTCTTACTACCCGTCAAGAAGCTGGTAAAAACCTTCACCTTGCGTGATTCTTGCTTCCATTCAAACCTTTTTTTTCTACTAAATATGCAAAGCTGATGTTTGTAAATTATTAGGGAAGTTTTAGTGAATGAAGAGACAGGTTGCGGATCATGGTCTAGTTGTGGCAACGTTTCGCTCTGTTTAAAATTTTATTACCTCTTTGACTTGATTAAGCTTTCTTACAGAGAGAAACTGTCAGACAAAGGATTGATGGACCGAGAACCTTTATTCAAGCTGTGGGACTGAACCCTTTTAGGCTGAGATGGGTCACGTTCTGTTAAGAGTAATAAGGGCCTGAACACCTTCCATCAAGACTAAGAGTGTGAACGTCTTTGATCTTTGTGCGTCTGGCAGGCAAGTGTAGAACTTATCGTACAGTACTCAAGTAACACACAGTCGCCTCTGACTGTTATCTGGTGTTTACTCAGCCGCAAAGAGTCAAGTGTATACACTGTTTCCGTGGCTTGGTTGGCAACGCTCTCGCCTGGAGTGTCCGTGGTTCAATCCCCGACACGGGTGAAAATGTTGGCCAGGTTTCCTCACACCTGCTGTCACTGTTCACCTAGCAGTAAATATGTACCTAGGTGTTAGTCGACTGGTGTGGGTCGCGTCCTGGCGGACAAGATTGAAGGACCACAATAAAATTAAGACAAAGTACTCGATGACGCTCTGACTTTCTTGGGTTATCCTGGGTGGCTGACCCTCCCCCAAGTAAATCTTATCTTAGGCATCTTAATTACTTTCTAATAGTCGTATTGGATAATACAGAGTGAAGATGAGAGAGAGAGAGAGAGAGAGAGAGAGAGAGAGAGAGAGAGAGAGAGTGAGTGAGTGAGTCAGCTGGCGACTTTAAGAGTGAGAAGTCCGTAATAACTTGTATAATTTTCAGCCCTAGTAATAATTCCATAGATGTCATATCAAACAAAAATACGTAACACATATTATACCTAAGACTGTCCTGTGAAGTAATTTGTTTTAGTAATTTTTAACCATTTTTATTTCACCCTTCGACACTCCTCAGTAAGCTTATTAAGGCACAGGTAACAGGTACAATTATCATACCTGGTAACATATTCAATAATCTCTAACAAGCGATGCAAGATGCAGAACAACCACAGGTGTAGTTGAATAATTTCAACTCTCTCTGGGATTGTTTTGGATCATAATAACATGTGTAAATTATCCAGAATTACTCTCAAAAAAGTCAAAGTGACTTACTTATTTACATTGGGATCCCTGTCATATTAATGTATTATTCTCGTATATCAACCCTCCCTTGTATGCCCAAACAATACCTAATTAGAATACTAGGGAGTTGGTCCCATGTGTATGGTAATTAGGTACCGCTGCTTGATATTTAAGAAGGTAATGCTGATTGGTAAAGGAGGTATTCCAACTAGTTGGTATATTTTATACCGAGGATGATACTGTATATAAGGAAATATTGATGATTGTTTAATGAGTTTTTAAGAGTGGTGTGAGGTATCGAACCTGGCAGGTGATACATTGTAGCTTACAAGTGGAGATTTATAATCCAGGATATATATGTCGTGCCGAATAGGTAAAACTGGTTAATTAGCAAGAACTCGTTTAAAATTAAGTCTTTTTTAAAATTTTCTCTTATGCTGTTAAAGATATATTTTTTCAACTGTGTTAATTTGAAAATTAATAATTTTGTACTAAAAGATCCTTAGAAAACTTGCCTAACCTTATTATAACAAGCTCAATTTAATTTAACCTAATCCAACTAAATGTTGCTAAGCTCGTGAGAGTAACTAACCTGTATATGTTAGGTAAGTTTTGTCAGGAAACAGGACAAGTGTTTCCTGAAGCTTTTGGCCATCTGACCGAGGCCTTCCGCTGGCTTACCGGTCCACCTCTTTAAAAATTATAGTTATAATATGATTCTGTTAAAGCAAACAAAAATAGTGTTTGTCTCATACGACTGTATTATGTAAGCGAGTTCTAACATGGTGATAGAGAACACCTCTCTCTCTCTCTCTCTCTCTCTCTCTCTCTCCCCCCACCATGAGCGGATGCCAACTAGACTTACTCTCTCTCCCTCCCCTTCATCCATGCTTACGTCCCTATTCCCTGCTTTCCCTATCTTCTTCCTCTGCCTGCCTTCATCCAGGCTGATGCTGTGCAGGTGGTGCTTCAGGGTATCTTGCAGTTTAGTGAGGGATGCTGGCAGTGGGATGTGTCAGCGATGCTGTGCAGGTGGTGTGATGCTGTGCAGGTGGTGTGATGCTGTGCAGGTGTGATGCTGTGCAGTTGTGATGCTGTGCAGGTGGTGTGATGCTGTGCTGCTGCGATGTTGTGAGAAAGCCTAAATACTCTTTCACAAATGCAAAATACACGTCAGGAATCTGTTCCAGTATTGGTGCTCAGATCAGTGTCCCTTTATGTATGAAGGGAAGGTGATTAAGAGTCGTGGTCCCTTAACACTTATCGAGTTCTCTCTCTCTGTACTCATCACTCCACTGATTTTAAACGGAGAATTTTGCACCCTCTGCCAAGTTTCTTGTGTTCATATGTAGTGATTTCGGTGTGCAGATTTGGGACCAATCAGATCTACCAGGTATAGCTTATAATGTGTTTTTCTCGCCTATGTTCTAAGGAGTACATTTCAAGGGACTTCAAGTGCTTCCAGTAATTTAGGTGCTTAGTTGAATTAGTACGAGCTGTGAAGGTTTACTGTACAATTGAATGTGGCCAAAGGCTTGGTGGAAAAAGCTCTCACTTCACACGCTGAGTGTCCGGGTTCGATTCTCGGAAAGGGTGGAAACATTGTTTCCTTACACCGGTTGTCCATGTACATCCATCAGTAAAATGGGTACCTGGGTGTTAGTGGACTGGTGTGGGTCGCATCCTGGGAACAAAATTGACCTAATTTGCGGGAAATGCTCAGCATAACAAGGGGCTTTCTATATAGTAGTATGTCATTGATGTCAGCTATGGTTTGTATAAGTTGTATCATGTACTTGTAGAAATAAAGATAATTATTATTATTTTCCAGTTCTGCAATTTCCTCTGCTTGGAAGGACACCGTTAGTAAACAGCGACATACAGGGCACAAAAAGTGGTATATATTAATTTATGAGACCCGGGTATATAAACTGGACTATACAAACCTGGATATATAAATTATTTTGTCACCTGAGGTGGGTAGTTGCTTCATCACCGTCCATCAACTTCTGTCAAGGTGGTATTTTTTTATATGCAAATTAGATACAAATGCTTAGTTGGGGTGTGGTGAAAGGGAGGGGGAGGGGGAGAGGGGAGGTAAATGTGGACATGGGAGAGTGGGGAGAGAGGGTGATTACAGTTTAGAATCTAAGAAAACTTGGTTAGTTAAATCTGTTTGAAGGTTGGGATAATATCCACCTCTCTCTCTCTCTCTCTCTCTCTCTCTCTCTCTCTCTCTCTCTCTCTCTCTCTCTCTCTCTCAGAAGCTTCAAAGAGGAAACTGGATTTTTACTCTCTACAAGAAGCAGATCAGCCAGGCTATGATGCCTCTGTAGGCTTGCAAGGCGCTGGCAGCAACAGCCTGGTTAACTAAGCAGCCAGCAGCCACAAAACCTTGGCATCATCACTGGTAGTCCTGCCTCACAAGTTGCTGGCACCAACAGTCTGATTGACCAGCACATGGACCAGGAGGTCTGGTCGAAGCGCGGGGGGGGGGTGGCGACGACCCCCCCCTGAACATTCAACAGGTAGATCACTTGTTGTCTTTACAAGAGGTGGACCAGCGTGACGGTCCAGTCCTGGTCCACCGGACCATTGTCTTACCAACTTTTAAGTCACGTCCCGCTACCCGGACGAGAGAGAGAGAGAGAGAGAGAGAGAGAGAGAGAGAGAGAGAGAGAGAGAGAGAGAGAGGGGGAGAGAGAGGAAGTAGCCACTAGAGAAAATCTAAGATTACACAAGATATTACTCTGTCTCCTCCTCCTCGTCTTCCTCGTCCTCCTCCTCGTCTTCCTCGTCTTCATCCTCCTCTTCCTCCTCCTCCTACGGTGCAGTTGGAAGTATTCTCGTTCACCTTCCCTCGCTGAACGTGTGACCGAATCCCACCAACCTGCCGTTCCTTCGCCGAAGTCGCGTGCACGCATCCGAACACTCCCAGAAACTCATTTTTTCCTCCTGGCCTCGCGAAGGAAATCGGACAACGACTTTCCCAATAGACACTTTTATTTACCGCCTACGAATTCGGACGATCTCAAGCTTTTTATATATATATTTTTTCTTTCCTTTGACTTTCGAACAGCTGTGCGATGTTTCGAACAAACGTACGATATTTCGAACAAACGTACGATATTTCGAACAAACGTACGATATTTCGAACAATTGTACGACATTTCGAACAGCTGCGTGATGTTTCAAAAAGATAAATAATATTTATAGTATTTTTTTTTCCATTTTGAAAGGGAATTCGGACGCCGACAAGTCTTACGTCAACTAATCGTGTGCACGGTTTCGGACACGTTTATTTCTAGGGAAAAACATAAGTTGATGTGAATTACGTATGTGTGCTTACCTAAATGTTTTTACGTGAGTCGAACCATAGCTCCTGACCCCTCCTCTTGAGCTATAAGTCACCAGCTTAACTGTGGGATGATCTTGTATTTACCCTTGACGTAGAGAGGGAGTGTGTGAGGGTGAGAGGGAGTGGGTGTTGAGAGTGTGTGAGAGGGAGTGTGTGAGAGTGTGTGAGAGTGAGAGGGAGTGTGTGAGAGTGAGAGTGTGTGAGAGGGAGTGTGTGAGAGGGAGTGTGTGAGAGTGAGTGTGTGAGAGTGAGAGTGTGTGAGAGTGAGAGGGAGTGTGTGATAGTGAGAGTGTGTGAGAGTGAGAGGGAGTGTGTGAGAGTGTGTGAGGGTGAGAGGGAGTGTGTGACAGTGAGAGTGTGTGAGAGTGAGAGGGAGTGTGTGATAGTGAGAGTGTGTGAGAGTGAGAGGGAGTGTGTGACAGTGAGAGTGTGTGAGAGTGAGAGGGAGTGCATGAGAGTGAGAGAGTGCCGGAAGTGTGTCTCATCTGTCAGTCTTCCTCAACGGTAATTCCTATTAGGGTCAATGTGTGTTTGTCTGGGTGTGTGTGTTTGTCTGGGTGTGTGTGTTTGTCTGGGTGTGTGTGTGTCTGGGTGTGTGTGTGTCTGGGTGTGTGTGTGTCTGGGTGTGTGTGTGTCTGGGGTGTGTGTGTTTGGATGTGTGTGTTTGTGTGCTTGTTTGTGTGTGTGTGTGTACTCACGTAATTGTGGTTGCAGGGGTCGAAACTCAGCTCCTCTGTGTGTGTGTGTGTGTGTGTGTGTGTTTGTATTGAGTCACAGCTCCCGGCCCCTCCTCTGTAACGACAAACAGCCTCTACGAGGTAGAAGAATCCATAAAACTGGTCACTAATTTCCCATAGGCCTGGTCTGAGACCGGGTCGCAGGGGCGTAAGATACAGAAAACCTCCCCAGGTAATAATAATAATAATAATAATAATCTTTATTTCAACAAGTACAAGATACAACTTATACAGACCATAGCTGACATCAATGACATACTACTATATAGAAAGCCCTTTGTTATGCTGAGCATTTCCAGCAAATAATGTCAGTTTTGTCCCCAAGATGCAACCCACACCAGTCAACTAACACCCAGGTACCTATTTTACTGCTAGGTAAACATGGACAGCAGGTGCCTTAAGGAAGCACGTCCTAATATTTCCACCCGTACCGGGGATCGACCCCCGGACCTCAGTGTGTGAGCTGAGTGCGCTACCAATCGAGCTACGGCTCCAGTACTCAACCCAGACCACGCCTCATGGTTGACAACCTTATCAATCAGGTTGTTGGTGCTAGCAGCACACAGCAGCGTTGCCAGGCACCTTTACCAGTTATTACCTGCGTTACCAACTGCCTGGAATACGTAATGAGTTTCTCACAAAAGGAAGTGTGAATCACTGAAGTGTAACGAAGTGGTCTGTTCCGTGCGCACTTCAGTGTTAGGTGAGAACAACACTGATGTATATCTATGTAAATTGTGATATATATACAATAAGATCACAGTAAACAGGTGATATCATAATATGCAAAACAGCCACTATGAAAAAATAGTGAACTCCCAAACGCTTTCGTGATTTCTTCACATTATCAAGGACCCTTAAAAATATTAGAAGAGTAGAAGGGTGTAATGTCGTGTGTGAGCTGATAGCTCAGCCTTATAAGCCTTCTACTGTTTTATTATTTTTAGAGGTCCTTGATAATGTGAAAAATCACGAAAGCGCTTGGGAGTTCACTATTTTGAGAAATGTGCATTTATATGCACTGATAAAAATTTATCACTGTGTATATAGATTAAAAAAATGTGAATATCTTAGTGTAAATACAGAGATATGTATACTGAGAGCTTTTACTAAAATTCATATTTTAATAATTAAAGTACTAGTGGTGTAATTATTATTAATATTATTATTATTATTATTATTATTATTATTATTATTATTATTGCTGTTAAATTACCACCACCACAATTACCACAACCACAATTACCACAACCACCATTACCACAGCTACCACCACAACAACTACCACCACCACCACCACTACAACCATCAACGCTACCACAATCATCTCATCTGCTGCTTCTATTGATTCGTTTTAGAAAGTCAATCCAGAGATCATTTCCTCTCCACACTAAGTCATTAGTTGAAAGTTCTCTCTCTCTCTCTTCTCTCTCTCTCTCTCTCTCTCTCTCTCTCTCTCTCTCTCTCTCTTTTCCTACTTTTACTCCTTTTGCAAGTACTGTGTGTGCTATTACACCATGATTGGACTTGTCAAAAGGTTTTTGGAAAGTCTGTGTACACTGTATTTACCTTTTCTTGTCTACCAGTACATCCAGTCCCATGTCGTAATGGTCCAGTAGCTGTGAGAGGCAGGAGTGACCTGCTCTTAACCCGTCCCAGGAGGGTGTTCAGGGGGTCAACGCCCCCGCAGGCCCGGTCCATGACCAGGTCTTGGGTTGTGCTCTTGTGAGTCTGTGTAGTTAGCGATCATTCTGCTTATAATTCCTTCAAAGATTTTAATGTGAGACATTCGTGTTATCGGTTTATTATTCGTTTCGCTCACCAGGAACTTTATCAGGTCGAAACGTTGCCACAATAAAATGTCACATTAGTTGCACTTGTGTCCATTTATTTAACATACTGTGGTTAATTCTACCAACATTAATACAATGGCTAGGCTCTTCTGTATGGAATATTGAAGGCCTGTGATAGGGGTTCTTGCAGTTATTGATGAATATTGAGTCCCACGAGTCAGGACCTAGGGCGGAATCCATGGGCATGCTATCAATGCCTTTTTCATTGCCAGGTGGGGTTAGGGTTATGAAGGAAATTTTGGAGATATTGGTGAAGTTTCGAGTCTCGTTCACGATAAATTTATTTGGGTTGTCAACCTTTAGTCTGATTAACGGCTCACTGAACACAGTCATAATGAGACCAGTATTTCTTTGCTGTCGTCAGTGTAAATGCCAACTTGTTTGGGCAAAGGAACTGATAGCGGATGTGCTTTTTGCCCTAAATTGTGCATGGTAAACTCCTCGAGTCAGTTCCTGATCAGCCAGGCTGTGGTGCATACCTTGGATTGCGTACGGCCAGCAGTTCCTGGTTGATCGAGCCTTGATCCCCCAGAAGACCTGGTCTGGGACCGGGAAGAAGGGGCCTTCAACCCCCGAAAACATCCATCAACTATCTTTCAAGAATAGCAAATTGGTGATGGTAAGAGACTTGTGTAATGTCGTCAGTAGCCACATATACTGACGGCGTTGACTATTATATAATATATCTTTATGTGAATATAATATACTGGTGTGTACAACTAAAAACATGACTAAACAAAAACATTATGTAAGTTTACTTAGGCACAGGTACACATAAGTACAATTATCATACGTAGTGTAAATTATCTAGGATAACCCAGAAAGTCTCAGTGACTTATTTCCACTGGAGTCCATGAGATGTTAGTTGAGTACTGAAAATATATAACCAAGATAGGACTCGGACTGAGTACTGAAAATAATAACCAAGATAGGACTCGGACTCCCAGCAAGGAACTGAAGCCGCATAAATTTAGATTTAGAAAGACTATAGGAAGACACTGATTTGGCAAGAGTTGTGGACGAGTGGAACAAAGTGCCAAGCAACGTCACTCTAGCCAGAACTTAAAAATAGGTGAGACAGGTAGGTGAGAGTGAATGGTTGAGAATGAGAATGACCTGATAAATGAGACACTTTTGAAATATTTGGGTATCTTTTATTTTGTAAACGTTTCGCCGGCCAGTGGTTTCTTCAGTCCAGTGCAGAGAAGAGTGAAAGATGAGAAATTTGAGGTAATCAGTCCCTCAACCTGGAGTCGATGTGTCCAGTCCATCAGTCTTGATGGCAGCTCCTGGCCCCTCCTATTCGCTAGTCGCTAAGAAGCCCACTCTTTCCCTGTTCCAAGAGCAGTGTGTGTACTCGCCTATTTGTGGTTGCAGGAGTCGATTCGCAGCTCCTGGCCCCGTGTGCATGTGTGAGGTCCTTCGTCATCTCCTGTAGGGTTTCAGGTATCCGGCCGGACCGCAATGTCCGGATTAGCGGGGCATTATCTGGCGTATCCGGCCTCCTCTCCTTACCCCCTAGTAGTTCCTGGTACATTATCCGGCTACCTGACACCTCTTGCTGTGTTCCGCTTCTCGTTATTGCCGTACACCCATAACAGCCTGCTTGATCGATCAACACCCGAAATCCATCACACACATTACTGCTGCAAAGATTATTATTATTATTATTATTATTATTATTATTTTATTGTTATATTATTATTATTATTATTATTATTATTATTATTATTATTATTTTATTGTTATTATTATTATTATTATTATTTTATTGTTATATTATTATTATTATTATTATTTTATTATATTATTATTATTATTTTATTGTTATTTTTATTATTATTATTTTATTGTTATTATTATTATTTTATTGTTATATTATTATTATTATTATTTTATTGTTATATTATTATTATTATTATATGTTATTTTTGGAAGAAATAAATGACTACTTCATGAACAATGGTGAGGGACGCCACTTAGAGGTCATCTTACCTTACTTTCTGGTTGGATTTTCACCCTTAAGTGGGCGAGGCTAAACTGCTCTCTCTCCCTCTCTCACTCTACCCCCTCAATCTCTCCCCACCTCCCCACCTAGTGTATCCACACACACACACACACACACACACACACACACACACACACACACACACACACACAGTGGAGGAAGGGAGGCAGTTGGGTAGACAGGACGGGGTGCATCACCAACAAGGGATGTATCGAGTGCTGGAGGGAATACACACATCTGAGGGGGAGGTGAAGCAGTTACTCAGTGACCTTGATACCTCAAAGGCAATGGGTCCGGACAATATCTCACCATGGGTCCTTCGGGAAGGAGCTGAGGTTCTGAGTGTGCCACTTACCAAAATTTTCAACACATCCCTTGAAACTGGGCAGCTACCTGAGATATGGAAAAAGGCCAACGTAGTCCCCATCTTTAAAAAAGGAGACAGAAAAGAGGCACTAAACTACAGACCGGTGTCACTTACGTGTATAGTGTGCAAAGTCTTGGAGAAAATCATCAGAAAAAGAATGGTGGAGCATCTGGAGCAGAACAGGTTAATCAACGCCAGACATCACGGTTTCAGGGAAGGCAAATCCTGTGTAACAAACCTCCTGGAGTTCTATGATAAAGTAACAGAGGTAAGGCAAGAGAGAGAAGGGTGGGTTGACTGCATTTTCTTGGACTGCAGGAAGGCCTTTGACACAGTTCCTCACATGAGATTAGTAAAAAAGATGGAAGACCAAGCGTGTATAACAGGAAGGGCACTGGAATGGATCAGGGAATACCTCACAGGGAGGCAACAACGGGTCATGGTGCGTGATGAGGTATCACAGTGGGCGCCTGTGACGAGCGGTGTACCACAGGGGTCAGTCCTAGGACCAGTGCTATTCTTGCTATATGTGAATGACATGACGGATGGGATAGACTCAGAAGTGTCTCTTTTCGCAGATGATGTGAAATTAATGAGGAGAATCACATCGGATGAAGACCAAGCAGGACTTCAAAGTGACCTGGACAAGCTTGACATCTGGTCTAGCAACTGGCTTCTCGAATTTAACCCCACCAAATGCAAAGTCATGAAGATCGGAGAAGGGCAAAGAAGACCGCTGACAGAGTACAGGCTAGGTGGACAAAGGCTACAAACCTCAACAAAGGAGAAAGACCTTGGGGTGAGTATAACACCAAGCACGTCTCCGGAAGCACACATCAACCAGATAACCGCGGCAGCATATGGGCGACTGGCAAACTTAAGATTAGCGTTCCGTTACCTTAACAAGGAATCGTTCAAGACACTGTATACCGTATACGTCAGGCCCATAC
Source organism: Cherax destructor (assembly GCA_009830355.1). Lineage (NCBI taxonomy): Eukaryota > Metazoa > Arthropoda > Malacostraca > Decapoda > Parastacidae > Cherax > Cherax destructor. The sequence continues at coordinate 294,307 of WNWK01000598.1, read as the reverse complement.
TAGAGTATGCAGCACCAGTCTGGAACCCACACCTGGTCAAGCACGTCAAGAAACTAGAGAAAGTGCAAAGGTTTGCGACAAGGTTAGTTCCACAACTCAGGGGTCTGTCTTATGAAGAAAGGTTGAGGGAAATAGGACTAACAACACTGGAGGAAAGAAGGGTCAGAGGAGACATGATAACGACATACAAAATACTGCGGGGAATTGACAAGGTAGATAGTGACAGGTTGTTTCAGAGAGGGAACACAGAAACAAGGGGACACAACTGGAAGCTGAAGACTCAGATGAGTCAAAGGGATGTCAGGAAACATTTCTTCAGCCACAGAGTAGTCAGGAAGTGGAATGGACTAGAGAAAGATATAGTGGAGGCAGGAACCATACATAGTTTTAAGACAAGGTATGATAAAGCTCATGGAGCAGGGAGAGCAGAGACCCAGTAGCAGACAGCGAAGAGGCGGGGCCAGGAGCTGAGTCTCGACCCCTGCAACCACAATTAGGTGAGTACAATTAGGTGAGTACACACACACACTCACACACACACATTCATAGCTTAAAGAAGAGGTATGATAAAGCCCATGGCGCAGGGAGAGTGACCCAGTAGCGGCCAGTGAAGAGGCGGGGCCAGGAGCTATGACTCGACCCCTGCAATCACAACTAGGTGAGTACACACACATATAAATCACATACACGCATGCATATACAACAGGCATAGTGTCTAAACGACATGTGCCATTAATGGTAACTAACAAGAGAAGGGACTACACAGGCATGAAGAATTTCCTGCACGGGGTTCAGTGGGACAGAGAACTGGCAGGGAAGTCAGTAAACGAGATGATGGAATATGTGATAACAATATGCAAGGTAGCTGAGGAGAGGTTTGTACCCAATGGTAATAGAAATAACGAGAAAGCCAGGATGAGCCCTTGGTTCACCCAAAGGTGTAGAGAGGCCAAAACCAAGTGTGCCAGAGAATGGAAGAAGTATAGTAGGCAAAGGACCCAGGAGAATAAGGAGAGCAGTCGTAGAGCCAGAAATGAATATGCACAGGTAAGAAGGGAGGCCCAACGACAATACGAAAATGACATAGCAGCAAAAGCCAAATCTGACCCGAAGCTGTTGTACAGCCACATCAGGAGGAAAACAACAATCAAGGACCAGGTAATCAGGCTGAGGAAGGAAGGAGGAGAGATCACACGAAACGACCGTGAAGTATGTGAGGACCTCAACACGAGATTCAAAGAAGTGCTCACAGAGGAGACAGAAGGGACTCCAGAAAGACGGAGAGGCGGGGTTCACCATCAAGTGTTGGACACAATACATACAACCGAGGAAGAAGTGAAGAGGCTGCTAAGCGAGCTAGATACCTCAAAGGCGATGGGGCCGGATAACATCTCTCCATGGGTCCTGAGAGAGGGAGCAGAGGAGCTATGTGTACCTCTAACAACGATCTTCAACACATCTATCGAAACAGGGCGACTACCTGAGGTATGGAAGACAGCAAATGTAGTTCCAATCTTTAAAAAAGGAGACAGACACAAAACATTAAACTACAGACCAGTGTCACTGACATGTATAGTATGCAAAGTCATGGAGAAGATTATCAGAATAGTGGTGGAGCACCTAGAAACGAATGAGATCATCAACGACAATCAGCACGGTTTCAGGGACGGGAAATCCTGTGTCCAAAACCTACTAGAGTTCTATGACAGGAGGACAGCAGTAAGACAAGAGAGAGAGGGGTGGGTAGATTGCGTTTTCTTGGAATGTAAGAAGGCGTTTGACACAGTTCTAGGGAAGGCATTGCAGTGGATCCGAGAATACCTGTCTGGAAGACAAAATAAAGTCATGGTACGTGGCGAGGTGTCAGAGTGGGCGCCTGTGACGAGCGGGGTTCCACAGGGGTCAGTCCTAGGACCGGTGCTGTTTCTAATATATGTAAACGACATGACGGAAGGAATAGACTCAGAAGTGTCCCTATTTGCAGATGATGTGAAGTTGATGAGAAGAATTCAGTCGGACGAGGACCAGGCAGAACTACAAAGGGATTTGTACAAGTTGCAGGACTGGTCCAGAAACTGGCTCCTGGAGTTCAACCCCACCAAGTGCAAAGTCATGAAGATTTTGGAAGGGCAAGAAGACCGCAGACGGAGTACAGTCTAGGGGGACAGAGACTACAAACCTCACTCAAGGAAAAGGTTCTTGGGGTGAGTGTAACACCGGGCACATCTCCTGAGGCGCACATCAACCAAATAACCGCTGCAGCATACGGGCGCCTAGCAAACCTAAGAATAGCATTCCGACATCTCAATAAGGAATCGTTCAGGACCCTGTACACTGTGTACGTTAGGCCTATATTGGAGTATGCAGCACCAGTTTGGAACCCACATCTAGCCAAGCACGTAAAGAAACTAGAGAAAGTGCAAAGGTTTGCAACAAGACTAGTCCCGGTGCTAAGGGGTATGTTTTACAAGGAGAGGTTAAGGGAAATTGATCTGATGACACTGGAGGACAGGAGAGATAGGGGGGATATGATAACGGCATATAAAATACTGAGAGGAATTGACAAGGTGGACAGAGACAGGATGTTCCAGAGATGGGACACAGCAACAAGGTGTCACAATTGGAAGTTGAAGACTCAGATGAATCACAGGGATGTTAGGAAGTATTTCTTCAGTCACAGAGTTGTCAGGAAGTGGAATAGTCTAGGAAGTGATGTAGTGGAGGCAGAATCCATACATAGCTTTGAGAAGAGGTATGATAAAGCTCATGGAGCAGGAAAAGTGATCTAGCAGCGGCCAGTGAAGAGGAGGGGGCAGGAGCTGTGAATCGACCCCTGCAACCACAATTAGGTGAGTACACACACACATACACACCATGTGTGTGTGTTGACCGAGGTAGTGGTAGTGGTTACTGTTGGTTCAACAGAGGAAGCTCTCCCTTACACTGACCCGTTACCCCGTTACCAACGGTGGTCACCCGCGCCGTTACCCACTGCACAGCTGAGCAACAGAACATAGACCAGTTATCAACAGGCCTATGTTCTGTTAACAACAGTCCGTTAACCTGTACACCACTGCAACATTATTATCGATAATCCTGCGCTGGAGCGCAGGCGAGAGAGAGATACATCATAATCTACACTTGTAACATCCTAGAAGGAATGGTCACGAATCTGCACACACAAATCACTCCTTATGAAAGTAAAAGACTGGGCAGGCGATGCAAAATACCCCCAATGAAAAGTAGAGGCGCCATTGGTACTCACTAATTGAAAACACCATAAGTGTCCGGGGCCCAAGACTGTTCAACAGCCTCCCAATAGGCTACCTTCAAGAGGGAGCTGGACAGATACTTACAGTCGGTGTCAGATCACCCTGGCTGTGGCTCGTACGTTGGACTACATGCGGCCACCAGTAACAGCCTGATTGATCAGGCCCTGATCCTCCAGGAGGGCTGGTCGTGGACTGGGCCGCGGGGGTGTTGACCCCCGGAATACCCTCCAGGTAGGCTTCAAGACCACAAAAAAACAATGTTCTTTATAAAAGTGTTTTCGTAGTCACTTCAGTGGAAATAAGTCACTGTCTGATGTTTTTGGGGTTATCATGGGTAATTTACACTATGTATGATAAGTGTATTCATGTGTACCTTTGCCTAAATAAACTTACACTTGTGGTACACAAGCTGGAGAGCACAACGGTGCTTTGTGCGGACACTGTACCCATAAACCAGGAGGTTTAACTGTTAATGTGGACACTGGAGAGAGCACTGCAGTAGGTCTACTGGCCCGTGCTCAGTGACTGACGTCAGCGTGCTCACAATGTTATCGTAGCGGTATACAATACCCAACTGTTGCACATCTTACTCATCAATTCACATGTGCAACATTTTGAAATCCTTCTCAAACGTTGCGTCCGGGCAGCAGGCTTCTTCAGTCATTTAATATATTGGTGACACTTGTAATGTTTGAGGTGGTCAGTCCCTCAGCCACACTAATAGTCAACGCAACTGAAATAAACGACTATTAAGGCCGAGGGATTGAACAGCTAAAGATAAGAGGAATATAGAAAAATAAGATGAAGGGTAATGATGTGAAAGAAGTTAGAGAATAAAAAGGAAAAGGGAAGTGATCGTTGACAGAAAAAAAACCCACCGAAGAAGAAAGAGTGAATGTGGGATAATATGGAAGGAAGGTTAGTTGAATGAAGGAGGTGAAGGTAGTGGAGGATTGAAACAAGGGACGGAAAGAAAGGAAACTCGGGAAGGAAGGATGGAGAAGGAGGAGGGGCAGACAGGAAGGAAGGGAGGGAGGGGCAGACAGGAAGGAAGGGAGGGAGGGGCAGACAGGAAGGGAGGGAGAGGCAGACAGGAAGGAAGGGAGGGAGGGGCAGACAGGAAGGGAGGGAGGGGTAGACAGGAAGGAAGGGAGGGAGGGGCAGACAGACAGGAAGGAAGGGAGGGAGGGAGGGAGGGAGGGACAGATAGGAAGGGAGGGAGGGAGGGGCAGACAGGAAGGGAGGGAGGGGTAGACAGGAAGGAAGGAAGGGAGGGAGGGGCAGACAGACAGGAAGGAAGGGAGGGAGGGAGGGGCAGACAGGAAGGGAGGGAGGGGCAGACAGGAAGGAAGGGAGGGGGCAGACAGTAAGTAAAAAAAAAAAAAGAGGGGAGGGATAGGTATGAGAGGAGGATGCGAGGGGAGGGAGGGGAAAGAGAAGTGGTGTAGGCAGAGTGTACACAGTTTCCGGTCTGAGGCGTGATGTCCACAATACAGTCATCCTGTGTAATGACTCTCAGTCCGCTACTTGTCCAGTCACATGCGCATGTAAGTGGCGGCTCCCGCACTGCACAAGTCTTAAGTAACTTTATTTAGGTACACATACACGTAAATAGTTACACAAATTATCATACATAGTAATATGTATGCAGACAACCACGGGGGGAGATGAATGATAGCTCTAGGCCTTTCGTGTTGCAATCAACACATCAGGAGCTTGCAGTGTTGCAGAAAAGAGGATGTCCAAGCAAATACGATCACAGGAAGCGCCTTTGCTCCTGCAAAGGCGCTTCCTGTGTTCCGGGGGTCAGCGCCCCCGCGGCCCAGTCCTTGACCAGGCCTCCCGGTAGACCAGGGCTTGATCAACCACGAAGTTAGAAAGTAAATATTACAGGATTAAGAACTTCTTCAGTAGAGATGTGAAGACGATGTAATCAGTCTATCACCCTTGACGTAGATTTGAGGTGGTCAGTCCCACACACCAGTCGACTAACACCCAGGTACCTATTTTACTGCTGGGTGAACATGGACAGCAGGTGTCGTAAAGAAACACATCCCAATGTTTCCACCCGTACCGGGGATCGAACCACGGACCTCAATGTGTGAACTGAATGCGCTACCAGCCGAGCTGCGGGACTTGAGTGGAGATAAGCTAGACAGTCTGATGACATGCATGGCTTTATTGGGTTATCCTGGGTTATTAAAACAAAATTTCCTTCTTTCACTTGTCCATCTGATAGACAGGTAGACATGGGTGTGATAGATTGATGGGCGTGTGGGCGTATGCCGCTAATCTGAGGCTAGAGATTACCAGCAGCCTTGAGACCTTGTGTACGTGTTACCACGTACAGGGCATCATTCACGGGCGTGGGAGCGAAGCTGTGCGTTGTTGGTGGGCGTGTGTGGGCGTGGGCGTAGTTATGACATAATCAACCACCGCTGTGAGGGGTAATTCCCGAGAGCTTCACGGGATCTTCCCGAGACAGGTTTCGAAGGCTTCGCTAGGTTCCGAAGGCTTCACTGGGCTTTAAAGACTTCTCTGGGCTTCAAAGACTTCACTGGGATTCAAAGGCTTCACTGAGCTTCAAAGGCTTCACTGGGCTTCAAAGGCTTCACTGAGCTTCAAAGGCTTCACTGGGATTCAAAGGCTTCACTGGGATTCAAAGTCTTCACTGGGATTCAAAGTCTTCACTGAGCTTCAAAGGCTTCACTGGGCTTCAAAGGCTTCACTGGGCTTCAAAGGCTTCACTGGGCTTCAAAGGCTTCACTGGGCTTCAAAGGCTTCACTGGGCTTCAAAGGCTTCACTGGGCTTCAAAGGCTTCACTGGGATTCAAAGGCTTCACTGGGATACAAAAGCTTCACTGGGCTTCAAAGGCTTCACTGGGATTCAAAGGCTTCACTGGGCTTCAAAGGCTTCACTGAGCTTCAAAGGCTTCACTGAGCTTCAAAGGCTTCACTGGGCTTCAAAGGCTTCACTGGGATTCAAAATCTTCACTGAGCTTCAAAGGCTTCACTGAACTTCAAAGGCTTCACTGGGCTTCAAAGGCTTCACTGGGCTTCAAAGGCTTCACTGGGCTTCAAAGGCTTCACTGGGCTTAAAAGGCTTCACTGGGCTTATCTCGCAGTTTTAAATTTTTTCTCAGTTCGCAATTTAAAATTCATTTCCATATATATATTTTTATTTCAAAATTTCTCTACCACTTTTATTTTTGTAAATATTCATTATATTCTAATTTTCCACAAATTTTAAATTTATAATTGAATCGTTTACACTGACTTTTTTTAATTTGGTCCTATATAAAAAAGGAGTTTAGTCGTAGAGGCGCTACTCCCACTAAAAGTGTTAGATTCGCGTCCTTATCGACTGTTTGAAGGTCTTAAGGCCGCAAATCGCATGAATAGTAACAAGAATAGAGCAAATGCTTAAGTGGATGTCTTGATCAGCCAGGCTGTTGCTGCTTGCAACTTGTAGGCCTCTAGCAGCAACAGCCTGGTTGACCAGGTTAGCACTAGACGAGCCTGGCCCATGGCCGGG